>WAEK01000033.1:0-110666 GCA_011634665.1 Mortierella sp. BCC40632
AGGGCTCTTAACTACGCTAACAAAGAAAAACAATCTAAACACCCCCAGCTCAGTCTTTTATTCATAATAATATGTCTTCTAAGAATAATAAATCAATATTTATAAATACAAATAGTAAATATAATATTAGAAATTTTAGTTCTGCATCAAATAATGGTTTACTTAAGGATTACTGGTTAAATCTGAAACCAGTTTCTAAGTGGTATTGTTTAGATGAGAATGGTAATTCTATTAATTATTCTAATGAGTTCAAGGAAATTAATGGAATTTATATTTTTAGATTAATTAAAGAACCTTGGAAATGTTATGTAGGTAGCGCAGTCTCTTTATCTAAAAGATTACTAACTCATAAATGGGCTTTTATTCATTCTATTAATTCTGGTAATTCTTCAGTTCCTTTATTTTATAATGCAATTAATAAACATGGTTGGAAATCCTTTGAAATAGCAGTCTTAGAGATAGTGCCTATAGCAGAATTAGCTAATCGTGAGAATTATTATCCCTACTATAATCTAAAAATATTCAATTGATGGTAAAGTTCAACATTCAGATGAAGTACGAGCTCAAATTAGTTTATCTGTTTTAGGCGAGAATAACCCTTTTTTTGGACGGACGCATAGCGAGATATCCAAATTAAAGATCTACTAAATTATTATCTAAACTGGCTATGTCCGTTGTAAAATATATAATGACAAGTACAATTTCTATTATTATATATATGCTAATTTTTATTTTCAACTATTATGTTATTTTATTTGTTCAATTCTTTTCATATAAGGCGAGAGCATATAGCTTAGGGTTACGATTAACGGCCAATATGATTAAAGGCCTTGCTTTCATTTTTCTTATATTTTTTACATATAATATCTTTTTTGATCTTCTTTATCCTGATTCTATTATTATTTATTCTTTTATTCCTATAATAACATATTCAAATGCTGAAACAGACAAGTTAAAAAATTTTAGTTGATTCTAAACAGAAAACTGGTATTTATATGTGGAAGCATAAAGAATCGGAGAAAATTTATATAGGTTCTGCAATGGATTTATCTAATAGATTTAATATGTATTTTTCTAAAAGTAGTTTAAGTCGTCATACATATTCTTATATATATAACGCTTTATTACTCCATGGCCTTTCTATGTTTTCTTTTATCAATTCTTGAATACGTTGATGTCTCTAATTTATCAAAAAAGAAGATGCCCGTAAACTAATTTTGGAACGAGAACAGTACTATCTTGATATCATTTTTAAGGAGACTAAACCAAATATTTATAATATCTTAAAGGTAGCAGGATCTCGCTTAGGAACACGACATACTAACGAAGCGAAAGATAAAATTAGTAAAGCTAATTCTGGTGAGAATCATTCAATGTATGGTATTGATAGAACAGGTGAGAAAAATCCAATGTTTGGAAAAACTCATTCTGTTAAAACTTTAGATAAAATAAGTATAGCTAAAGGTACATCTATTTATGTTTATTCTTCGGATGGTTCAACACTTATTAATACTTTTACTTCAGCAAGGAAAGCCGCTGAGGAATTTAATTGTGACCATACAACTATCATGAGATATGTTAAAAATAATAAACTATTTCAGAACAAATGGATTTTATCAGCAACCTTAATTATTAAAGGAAAAATAGTAGGGGTTCTAAATATACTATTGCTGTAGTCTTGTTATATATTAGACTCCTAGTCTAACATCCCACTGGCCCCCCCCCCTCCTGTAATGAACACGGAGGATCAGATTATTTAGAAGCATTAATTAAATCTAAAAAAACTTCCTTAAATAAAACTATTTATCAATTGTCTAAAGATAAAAAAGAATTAATTAATTCTTTTCCTTCATTAAATATAACTGCTTTATACTTTAAATTAGATAAAAAAACTATTAAAAAATATGTAGATTCTGGGATATTATTAGGTAATGAATGGTTTCTTATTACAAGTATTAATAAAAATCCTGAACAAGAAATTTATAATATTAAAGATTCAGGAATCAATAAATCTATTTTAACCCCTGTTTATCAGTATTTAATAGATAAGGAGAGCATTAAATTAATAAAAACTTTCCCTTCTATTATTACTGCAGCATCATATTTTGAAGTTAATCCTAGTACAATAAGAAGATATCTTAAAAGTCAAAAAACTTTTAAAGATATATATTTATTAAGTAATGATAATTCTTTAGATAATACTAGTAATAACAATAATTCACCTTCTTAATATATCAAACTTTTTAATTCTCAGTATTTAATTTGTTTGAGGTCAATTGGCTATAAAATCAGTTAACACCCCACTGGGCCCCTCATAGTTCCTTTCCCAGTCAGCTGTTGATTTTCTTCGATTAAAACCTAGAAAAAATATTAAATTACGATCCGGTCCGTCCCGCCTTTCTTCTAAATGTTTATATTAATAGATATTAACTGTGTGGAGCCAAACGCCGGCCGGGCTTAATAAAGATTCTAGTAATTACTAATTAAGATATATAAGTAATCCTTATTAAGTATAAAAGGTTTTTCCCCTGTTCTGCAAGCACGGCAAAAATTCTCTGTTCATTTTTATTTAGTGGGTCTACTTTTCCTTATTTTCGATTTAGAAGTGTTACTTCTTTTCCCGGCTGCGGTATCGATGAATTCTATCGCAAATTACGGTTTTTGGGTTCTACTATTCTTTTTAGTTGTACTGACTATCGGTTTTCTGTACGAATATCGATCAGGTGCTTTAAATTATGCTAACAAGGAGAAATAATCCAAACACCCCCCCTTTCTATTTCAAAATTAGTAATGGGTCGTTTAACAAGTCACAATCTCGTAATTACCATGTGTTTCCTTCATTAAGAAAAGAAACTATAGAAAATTTAGAAGATAATGATAATAAAAATTTACCTGGATTAGATGTAGATATTATTAAATGGCTAATCACAAATAAACCTGCTAAAGAGTATATAAATAGTGAAGAGTCTAAAAATAATATTTATAAAGATAATAAAGGGCAATCTGGGATATATTTATGGTTAAATACTACTAACGAGAAGTATTATATTGGTTCAGCTAAGGATCTTAGAAATAGATTGGCTAGATATTATAGTTCTAAGGAACTAGCTAGTGCTAATCATCTTATACATAAGGCTATTATAAAACATAAACATCAAAATTTTTCTTTATTTATATTAGAATATTGTAATTTAGAGAATTTAATTGCAAGAGAGCAATTTTATTTAGATTCTCTTACTCCATTTTATAATATACTAAGAATTGCTGGTAATTCTTTAGGTTTTGAACATTCAGAAGAAACTAAAGAATTAATACGTAAAATTAAAATTAATGATCCTAATTTATTAGAACGTATAGAAGGGTTAAGTACTATAAATAGAGGGAGTACTAAGTCTGAGGAATTCAAAGCTCTTCGAAGTGCTTTAACTAAAGGGGAGAATAATCCTATGTTTGGTAGGACTCATTCTCCTGAATCTCGAGCTATAATGGGTTCAAAGAAAAAAGGAATTCCTTTAAGTGAAGCCCAGCACATAAAGGTAAATCAAAGTCTGGCTCCATTAATATTCTGGCCCCAATTTCCTTTTTTATTTACTAATATTTAGCATAAAACAAAATTAATAAAAACCCTAACCACTTTTTATTTTTTATAGATTATTAATAATTAATTACATAATCAATTTTTATTAGGGTTATTTAGATTAAGGTTATTAAAGCTTATATAGTTCAAGTCTATTTTTATTTGTTTAATTAGTTTATATAACAAAACTTATTAAAAATATATAAGTAGTTAATGTATAATTTTTATCTTTAAATGATCCTTTTAAATCTAATTTAAATATTTAATAAATAAAGGATTGTCAAACATATATAAAAATTATGAAACGATGGCTTTTTTCAACAAATGCTAAAGATATAGGTACTCTATATTTAATTTTTGCATTATTCTCAGGTATGATTGGTACTGCATTTTCTATGTTAATTAGATTAGAATTAGCAGGGCCAGGAATTCAATACTTACAAGGAGATCATCAATTATATAATGTGATCGTAACTGCTCATGCTTTTATAATGATCTTCTTTTTGGTTAACAATATGCATATATTACCAATCTTAGGAATAAATAAATATCATACTTATATTAATATTAGTAATGATAAAGATTTAGATAACGCTAAAAATTCAGATAGCGATAAAGATTTAGATAACGATAAAAAAAAAAAAAGCCCCCGGGGATCAGATAATAAAAAGAATTTAAATTCTGATTTTACTAAAATTGAAGTAAAAAAGATCCTTACAACAACAGGGATACTATACTAAAATTTACTAAAAACAAAAAGGTATTTATATATGGAAATCATTAAATGACGAAATATTATATGTAGGGCATTCAATCAATTTATATAATCGAATAAGCTCTTATTTTATGTCTTCAATTCTTAAGACTAAAGCTCGAAGAGTCCTTAGATATCTTAATAAATACGGTTTTACTGAAATAAATTTAACAATTTATATTGTAGATAATTCTACTAGTTTAGAAGAATTAATTAAATTAGAACAACATTTTATAGATACTTTTAAATCCAAAATTAAATGTGGATTTGATAGCTAGTGGTTCTGGGTCTCATGAACCTATATTTTTATTATTTAATCTTTTTATTCTTATTTATCTTTTTTTTATTGTTATTTATCTTTATAAATATTTGTTGTTATTCCTTTATTGATAATATATTATTAATATTGAACATATTAATAGGCATGGCCGTGTAAAAAGTAGAAATATTTTTTTTTTTTTTTTTTTTTTCACTATATGCGGGAACATCTTTAAGTTTTTGATACTAGTATTGCAGACTTTCGGAACTTATAGGTATACGAAAAGCGGCAGAATACAGTAACAATTCAAAAAATTAGACAATCCGCAGGGAACTACTAAAAGAGTGCTGATTGATAGACTTTCTATCCATTGAAAAGGCCGCTTTTTTATTTATTTATTAGTTTTTTTTTATAATTACCTTTTATGACCATTACCCTTTTATGTCCATTAATTTATTCTTTAATAATTTTTTTAGCAGAACTTTGAGTTGAGCGTGGTATTAAATCATCTTTTTTCTAGATTAATCCCTATGAATTTTGAAAAATAACCGAACCCTCTCTAAAGAGATAAAATCAAAAATCTACCCGTGAAACTGTATTTATGTTAATAACCTGGCTGAACCTTGTTTTATGTTTGATCGCAGTTTAACCCTGCTTTCTTCATATTATACAGCCTGAATTTTTGATTGTAATTTTAAGAGCCTTAAGTTTAGAGATAGCGGACAGCCTAACCGAAGGAACCGAGTCTGACAAAGAAACAGATACATTTTATTTTTAATAATTTGTCTAAATCTTAATTTTGAAATAGGGATTTTGATAGTCTTTCCCTTTTTACCTCATAATAAATGAGCTCAATAAAAAGTATAAAGCGGACGTTAGCTGAGTCACCAATACAGACGTTCTGGAAACAATAAGGAACAATATTAATTGTCGGTCCACCAAGCCTTTTGGCTTGATCGTGGTTATTTACGGAGAGCCAAACCGTTTCAGCTCAAATTAAAAAACAATAGGATGACAAATTACAACAATATATTACAATCATTTTTTTTAGCCATAAAACGGATACAACCATTTTTTTCATCAATTGAGCTCTTTATAGGTTCTTTACATTTAGTAGAAATGCAAAAAATAAATAAAGAAGATTTAAAAGGTAAATCCGGTTATAATTTATAATAATGTAGAAATAGATAAATCACGGATTCTATCTGACCTTAAAGGAAAAGCTGGGATTTATATGTGGAAGCATAAGGAAACAAATACAATTTATATTGGTTCTGCATTTGATTTATCTTTTCGATTAAGTAAATATTTATCTATACCTTATCTTTCTAATAAAAAAGGAAATTCTTATATATATAATGCTTTACTAGAACATGGTTATTCAGCATTTTCTTTTATCAATCCTTGAATATATAGATGTTTCAAAATTATCTTTAGGTGATTCACGTAAATTTATTTTGGAACGTGAGCAATATTATCTGGATCTTATCTTTTCGTTTGATAAACCAAATACATATAATATATTAAAGGTGGCAGGTTCTTTGTTAGGTTATATTCATACTGAAGAAACTAAAGAAAAACTGAGTGAATCCCTATCTGGGGAAAAAAATCCATTTTATGGTCATACTCATTCTGAGCAAACTTTAATAAAAATTAGTGAAGTTCATAAAGGAAAATCTCTTTCTGCCGATACTAAAGCTAAAATGAGTGAAGCCCAGAAAAGCATTGATAGAAAAGGTGAGAATAATCCAATGTTCGGTAAAACTGGTGAAAGTAATCCTTTTTATGGTCGAACGCATTCTGCTGAAACTTTGGCTAAAATGAGTAAAAAGATATTTGTATATACTTTTGATCCCGTTTCAAAAAAAAAAAATATTATTTAAATCTTTTAATAATATAACAGAAGCAGCAGAATATTATAAGTGTAGTAAACGTACATTATTTAATTATATAGATGAAAATAAATTGTATAAAAAACAATATATGTTATCGTATAGCTAAGTTGCATTACGATGGATATTATCGAGGTAAATGGGTATTATCGAGGTAAATGGAAATTTTCTTATCTAAATTCTAATATTGAATAATATATATTTTCAGACAGGTTAATAAATCAATTCACGGGCAAAGTACCACATAATAGTGGGAGGGAGGAGTAGGGTAGCCCATCTCTTTTTAACTTTCATTTGAAATTTCTAAAAAGGATTCATGGGAGAAATAAATTTATAAACACTGTTCTGAGATAAATTATTGTCATTATATTGTTTACAAACGATAATAATGAATAAATAATTAGGCATGGCCGGGTAGTATAGTAATATATTACTTTTTTTTTCACTATCTGCTGGAACACCTTAATAGCTTTTTTAAAACTAGTACTGCCCCCCCAGGGGGTACCAGGGGGGGGGGGGGCTAGTACTGCATGTTTTCTTAAATGAAAAGCGGCAGGATACAGTAACATTTTAAAGGATTAGGCAATCAGCAGGAAACCAAAAAAATAAAAGGGCTTTTTTTTTTATGAAATGCATTAAACACTTTTATTTAGTAGGATCCTCAGAGACTACACGTGAGATACCCTAAAAAAAATAATTTTAATTTTAAGGGTAAAGATATAGTCCAAACATTAATGAAAATTAATGAATAATAAAAAATTGTATGTTAATCTTATTGTGGATACTCTTCGCAGAGCTTCAGTCCTCACATAGGGGGGCTACTAAATTCTTGAAACACTCAAATAATTTAAGATCAAATGTTATATCATCAAAAAGATTCTTTAGTACATCTTGCTGCTCTCAAGGAAAGGGATCCAAAAATCATTCAAGTGACTCCAACAGGAAAACTTTAAATTCTGCAGAATCTAGACCTTATGAAGATTTATATAAAGGAAGAGGAAAACCTAATTATGAACCTTTATGGGTTAAAGATAATGGAATCGAAAGAAGCCCTTTTGGACCTTCTTGGGCTAAGAATGAAAATAACCGGTTACCTTTACCTTTAAAATACACTTTAAATTACGAAATTATTAAAGACCCTTTTAATAATAGAAAATTAATCAAAGAAGTATGTAAAGGTAATAGAGTCGTGTATATTTGGACTTACCTCCCTTCAGGGGTTTGTTTAGTAGGATCTTCTTCTAATAGTGTTGAAAGAGTACTTAGTTATTTTGAAAAAAAATATTTGTTTTTAGATTTTAGAAGAGGAGTTCAATTTTTAGCCGACTATGGGTTTGAAAACATCCAATTAACTCTTATTTATTTGGATAATCAGAAGTTCACTATGCGAGACATAAAAATTCTAGAAGCCTACTATATTAATGAATTAAATAGTAGTTTAAATTCACAAAAATCTGTGTATTTACCTCCGGAACCTTTAGAATCTGTATTACCTTTTATTAATATTAGTAATAGAGATACTGCAGTGCCTATATTTATTTATGGGGAGGATTTATCTAGAGTTCTTTATGTTTTTAGTTCAAAAACTTCTTTATATAATGATTTTAATATACATCACAATACTTTGGATAATCTTTTAGATAATTTACATGTAAAACTATATGATTATTTTTTACTTTCAACTAATATTTTTGAGGGTTCAGATTTAGATAATCTTCTAAGTTTAGAAGAATTGCTAGAATTGAAAGATAAGGTAAATCCTAAAAAACCTCAAAGAAGCCAATTGCTTATATTGAAAGATCATGTTATGAATACAGAAAAAAAATTTTATAGTTTAAGACAAGTAGCTTTACATATTAAAGAAATGGAAGGAGTTTGTGATTTAGGAACTTTAAGAAGCCATATGAAGAATAACACTATTTATAAAAAAAGATGGGGAGTGAATAAAGCTTAATTATTTTATTTTAATTTAGGCTTATTGGAAACTCCCTATACTTTTTAATAATATAATTGTATAAAATATTGTACAAAATGTTTAGGTGGACTCGTGAGGGTTATTAATACATCCTAGACATAGTTAATTAGTTATACTTCAATTAGACAGAAGTAACCATACCAGCAATAACTTTGTAAAGGAAGCAAATGGTGGATGACTAATATACATGGGTGACAGCCCATAGAGCAATGAAAGTGAAAACGGTCAATGGCTGCCTGGCAGAAGACCGTCGGTGGTTACAAACATCGCTACAGACTGGGTCACTTTTGGGTGCCTGAAATGGTGCTTAATGTACAGTCGGAACTCGGGAAAGATGAAAATTCTACCCTCTACATTTATGTAAAGCTATACAGAAGACAAAAAAAATGTATAGACTTATAGAGATTTGGCCAGCTTTAATTGGAGGTTTCGGGAATTTTCTAGTACCAGTAATGATCGGTGCTGTCGACATGGCAAATAAAAAAATAGATAAAAAATTTAATGAAATTTATTTTAGTTCTTTAATAAATATTTATATATTTAAAAGAATGTTCTTTTCTTCATCAAAAAATAAGTCTGTTCTCAATGAATCTCTTAATCAAGATTCTCAAAATTCTAATTTAGATAAAAACTTTAATTCTTATTTAACCGGATTGTTCGAAGGTTTAATTTGAAAGGGGTGGGCATATTTAGTTTAACCGTTTTAAATATATAATAACAAGTACAATAAAAATTAATGACATGGCAACTTTTAATATAATTTACAATTTCTCTTTTATACAATTAGATATAAAAATTTTTTTTTTATTATTCTTCTACAAAAATATTAGCTTTTATTTATTTCATATTTAACTAAAATCTTATATTTAAGATTACGTTTAATTGTTAGTATGATTGATAATAATCTTTTATTAGTAAAATTTTTTCAAGGTAATAATTCTCTAAGTGATAAATTACTAGACAATAAGGTAGGTGAGGTTTCTTCTATTACTAAAAAAACTCGTAATAGAAAATATATCAATGATGGAATTGATAATTTACCTTCTTCGATGAGTGAGATATTAATTGGATTATTATTAGGTGATGTTCATGCATCAAAAGCTTCTTCAAAACATACTAGATTCTTATTTGAACAAGGTGAAATTCACAGTAGTTATTTATTACATCTTTATGATATATTTAAAGATTATTGTAAAACTGAACCTAAATTTTCTAGTAGATTTGATAAACGTGTGAATAAATTTTACTCAAGAATTAAATTTAGTACTTTATCTTCCCCCGTGTTTGATTATTATTATGATCTATTTTATTTAAATGGTACTAAATTTATTCCTGCAAACTTGGGAGAACTTTTAACTGCTAGATCTTTAGCATATTGGGCAATGGATGATGGATCCAAAACTGGTTCTGGGTTTAGATTTTGTACAGATTCTTATACTAAGGATGAGAATTTGTTTTTAATCAAAGTTCTTAAGGATAATTTTGATTTGGATTGTTCTCTTCATTTTCATAATAAAAAGAATGATCAATATCGAATTTACATCTTAGCTAAATCTATGCCTCGTTTTATAAGTCTAGTATCTCCCTATTTCCATGAATCTATGATGTATAAATTAAATAAAGATGATAAAGATAATAAAACACCCCCCAAATTAATAAATTCAGATGATTCTTATTTAGCAGGATATTTTGAAGCTGACGGGCATATCTGGATACCTAATTTAAACGCTACTAAAAAACATAATCCTAGATTTTGTATAACTTTTCATTTAAAAGATAAACCTTTAGCTGAAAAATTATTAGAATCCTTGGGTTATGGGTTTATTAGAATTAAATTAAAAGAAAATGCTTGTGTATTAACGATATCTCCTTTAAAAGGTCTAATTAAAGTTATTTCTTTTATTAAATGGTAACATGAGAACACCAAAAATTCATCAATTACACATTTTTAATCGATTGGATTAATGATAATCATGATATGGATCTAAAAAATTACCTTTAAATATTAATCCTTTAAATTCTGATTCATGGTTAGCAGGTTTTATAGATGCTGATGGTTGTTTCTTAATAAGACATTCTACTTTTAGAGACAAGTAAAAAAGAACGAATAGCTTGTTTTTTTGTGATTGAACAACGATTAATAGATCCTAAATCGAATGAAGATTATTTTTCAATTTTAAATCAAATAGCTAATTTATTTTCTACTAAATTATTGATTACAAAAAAAAAGAAATTATTATAGACTTAATGCTACTAGTTTAACTTCTATAAAACTGGTAATTAATTATTTAGAACAATACAGTTTAAGAGGTTCCAAATATTTAGACAGTCTAGACTGGATAGAAGCAGCTAAAAATAATTATAGATGATAAACATTATACTTTAGAGGGAAAAAAAAAATAAAATTGATTTATTAAAAAATAAAATGAATCGAAATAGAACTATTATAGATTGGGAACATTTAAATAAATATTAATTTTAATAAATATCTAAGATAATTAGGTCAACTATCTGTATAAGCAGTTGATACCTCGGAGGGTAGTGGGTGGAGGGTGGAAACCCCTCCTTAAATTTTTTATCTAATAAGGGAATGCCGTTTATATAAGTAATTATATTTATTATTAGTTCGCTATATGCATGGAATTCCTCGAAGATAAAGTGTTAACTTTTAGTAACAGGTTTAAATACATTCTTTTGCTATAAAAATTTGCTAAAGATTGTTAAAATTTTATAATATGGGGGGGAGAATATGCAGGAAACTAAAGATTCATAAGTAATCTAATAGGATCCTCAGAGACTACATGCGAGCCTCCAGTAAATAATATTTCATTTTGGTTATTATATCAATATATTATTCATTGGATGAAAACATAGTCCGGCTTTAATAGAAACATTAAAGGTAATCGATTCCCTCGATTAAATAACATTTCATTCTGGTTATTACCACCATCATTAATCTTATTATTAGCTAGTAGTTTTGTAGAAAACGGTGCTGGTTCTAATTTCCCTGGGCCAGGGTAATAAGTAATTATTATAAAGAATATCGCTATATGCTGGAACCTTCTTAGAGCTTTAAGTACTAAATGCTAAAGATATAGGTACTCTATATTTAATTAGTAAAAATCTTAAGGATTGGACAATCAGCAGGGAACTAAACAATATTATAACCTTATTATTATTTTCAGAAATATTTATAAAGGGGACTATCAATTATATAATGTGATCATAACTGCTCATGCTTTTATAATGATTTTCTTCTTGGTTATAAATATAAAATAAGAATCCTCAGAGACTACACGCGATACCCCTAACTAAACTTTAGGGTGAAGATATAGTCCAACTCTCTGTGAAAATAGGGAGAAATATTTCAATAAAAGATTTGCCAGAAAATTTTAAGAAATCTTATTTAAATTCTTCTGATCCTTTTGTTCCTCTCTTAGATAAGGGAGGTAAATCTTCTGAAGATCTTCTATCTGCAGGAATAGCCCCAGATAATTCTCAATTGGACACATTTATTTAGCAGGATTAATAGAAGGTGATGGAGCAATAATAGTTCCAACTACTCTTAGAAGTGAAAAAAAAAGGAAAACTTTTTTATATCCTACAATTAAAATTACTTTCGTTGATAAAGATACTCCTTTAGCCCTTAAAATTAAGGAAGTTTTAGGAGGGGAACAATAGAATACCCTAAAGATGTTAATTATACGAATTATTTGATTCAAGATATAGGAACATTACAAAAAGTAACTCTTTTAATTAATGGTAAAAAATGAGAACGCCTAAGATTGAGGCACTTCATAGAATAATTGATTGGTTTAATGCTAGACCAAATCAAAAAAAGTTCCTATAGAAAAAATTAGGTCTTGATACCAGCAATATTGGTAATAATGCTTGGTTGACTGGTTTTATCGAAGCTGATGGGAATTTTTATTCTGCAATTTCTGTTAATTCCGTAGGAATAGCTAACTCTATAAAATATTATATGAGAATATCTCAAAGAGCAGAATATGTAAGAAAAAATGATAATACTCAAACAAAGGTTTCTTATTTACCAATTATGACAGAAATTGCTAATTTTCTTAATGTTTCAAATGTAAGAACAATTAATCGAATTAGATCTGATTACATCGAAAAAGTTTATGAGGTTAGAACAGTTAAAAGACTTTCTTGTGAAGAATTAATTAATTATTTAACTAAATATCCTCTTTATAGTTCTAAATACCTTGATTATTTAGTTTTATTATTATAATTTTTATAAATATTGATATAACAATTAATTACATAATCAACTTTTATTAGGATCATTTATATTTAGACAATTAAATATTAAAGTTCAAATCTTTCTTTTAAAGTGGGCTCGAGTGTGTAATGAGTCTTTAAAAATGATCTTTTTTAAATTTATTTTAATATTTAATAAATAAAGGATTTTTAACTATAAAAAAAAATATGGAAACAAACAACAACTTTTTTGGATCTTTTGTGCCGATAATTGTTTATAATAACGTAGATATTAATAAATCACAAATTCTATTCGATAATAAGAGTAAAACTGGAATATACTTATGGACTCATAATGATTCTAGTAAAAAATGTATATAGGTTCTGCAGTAGATCTATCTAAACGATTTAAATCATTTTTTTTTCTAAACCTTATATGTCTAATAAAAAGACTTCTTATATATATAATGCTCTTCTTCAATATGGTTATTCTGAATTTAGTCTTACAATTCTTGAATATATAGATATTTCTCATTTATCTAAAGAAGAAGCTAAAAATTTGATTCTGGAAAGAGAACAGTTTTTTTTAGATTCTCTATCACCTAAATATAATCTATTAAAAATTGCAGGTTCTACTCTCGGTTTTAAATATTCTGCTGAATCAAGAGAAAAAATGAGAAAACCAAAATCAGAAGAAACTAAGAAAAAATTTAGTATTGCTAAATCAGGTGAAAATCATCCGATGTTCGGTAAGATTTCTTATATTGCGAAATCTGTATACATTTATTCCTTAGATAATAAACTTATTAAAGAATGTTCCTCTATAACTGAAGCAGCCGAATGGCTAAAATCTAATCGTAGAACTGTCAGAAGACATATTGTCTCTAACAAAGTATTTAATGATAAATACATAATACGAAATTCTAAAGAGATCAATGAATAAAATAACTTAAATAAGTTAAATGGTAGTAGGCTGATCTATTTTTATAATAAATTTTGGATTAAACTAGACAATTTTTGTTATTAATTTTTATAAAATAAATTTTTTCTTTTAATATATTATTTAGATTGGGCTAAAATCCATGAGATAAATAAATTTAAAGAATATAAAGCTATAAAAGGGACTAATCACTTATTAGAATTAAAAGGAGGTATGAACTCTTTACGATCGAAATTTGATTGGAAACATTTAGATAATTTTTACAAATATTAATAATTTATTTGGAAGTCTTTTTCAGGAATTATTATAAGAAACAGGTCACTCCTTAACCATTATTTAAGTATAATGATCCCTTAAATTTTATTAAAGATTCTTTAATAATTTAAGGAATTTAGGAGAAGGATGGTTTTATCATATAAAGCCTATATAGAAGCGAGTGCTTAATAGGAAATATTAATATAACCTTTTCTTATATTTAATTCAATTATAGTAATAAACAATAATTGTAGGATAAATTGAAATTTTAATTGACAGGGTGGACAGTTAAAAAAGGTAAGCTGTCGCCGATTCGTAAGGATCGGGCAATAAAATTCTACTCGATGCAGAGAACTCCTCTACTCGGAGAAAACTACTCGTTGGATATTAAAAATACTTCAGCAGTAAGAATGTTTTCAACATGGGGACAATCTGCCTGGGAAGAAAATAAGACTTTAAATGAAATTTCTTCTTTAAATATTATTTCTTCTCATCAGAGACTTAACGTAGAACAACCTAGAAATGATTGGTTTGAACAATGGTTAGTAGGCTTTACAGATGGTGATGGTTCATTTTCTGTATTAAAACAAGGTGATTCTTATAAATTAGAGTTTGATATATCTGAGTCTTTATATAATCTTCGGGTTTTATATAAAATAAAATCTTTTTTAGGTTATGGCTCAATAATAATAATTGTATCTAAACAATCTGCGCGTCTACGTATTACTGATAGAAAAGTTTTAGCTAATATAATCTTTCCTATATTTGATAAATATCCTCTATTAACATCTAAAGAATTTAATTATATTAAATTTAAAAAAGCTTATGCTATTCTTGAAAATAATAATTTAACTACTTTGAAAAAAAAAATAATCAAATAGAAATTTTAATTAATACTCCAATTCCTAAAAATTATATTTCTACAGCTTTTAAAAGACCTATCTTTAAAAAAAGATGGATCATTCTCAAGAAAAAATTTTAAATTAATTTCTCATTCAGATATTTTAAATATTATTTCTTACGATTGGTTAACAGGTTTTATTGAAGCTAAAAAGGTAATTTTAATGTTATTTCAACTCAAAATAAATTTTTTATATAGAATTTTGTATTACTCATAAATTAGATACAGTATTATTAAAATTAATTAAACGAATTCTTCATATTCCAGGAGAATTAGTTTATTCTGAGATAAGAGATATTTATCAAATAAAAAAAAAAAATACACGAGCTATTCAAAAATATAAAAAAAATATTAAATGGTAAATTTAAAGGAATAAAATCTTTAGAATTTAAGTTATGGTCTAAAAGCATTCTATTATCGTGATACTAATTTAACTAAAGTAGCAAAAATTTATCAAACAATGAAAAAAAATTATCTTATAAATAAAAAAAAATGTTAAGGTTCAGTCATTTAAGAAGTAGATCTATATAGGGGTTAATAGGTATAAAAAGAAAAAGAAAAAAAATTAATTATGGTTAAATTAAACATGTTACTATTAGTAATTTTAACTCTAGTAATGACGATACCATTAGCTTCTCTTTATTTATCAACAATCTCAATTAACAGATTTACTGCTTATATGTTACTATCCTCGTCTGTATTTTTAGGTTTAGTAATATATGGTCGGTATGATCAACTCACTTTATTATCTCAAATCCCTTTTATCTTGGGTGGTCTTCCTTTTATAGAAGAACTTGATATATTATTTACTCCTTTTCAAAATAGTGTTGTAGCAACAGCAGTTATAGTTTACTCCAATGCGGAAACTGATAAATCCTTAATTTTATCCGATACAAAAGGGAAAACCGGAATTTATCAGTGGACTCATAAGAAATCAGGTAAAAGATATGTTGGTTCTGCCTTTAATTTAGCTGATAGATTAGGGAGATATTTCTCTAAGAATTTTATCGAAAATGTTAAAGGAAATAGTCATATTTATAATGCTATGCTCACTCATGGTTATTCTGCATTTCTTTTTATCAATCCTTGAATATATTGATATTTCGGGTTTATCTAAAGAAAAAGCACGAGGATTGATTCTTGAGCGTGAACAATATTATCTTGATTTGATTTTTTCGGAGGATAAACTAAATACATACAATATACTTATAACTGCAGGGTCCTTGTTAGGATATAAACATAGCCCGGATTCATTAGCTAAGATGTCAGGGATGAATCACCCAAATTTTGGAAAACCTCTTTCTACTGAGACAAGACAATAAAAAAATTAGTAAAAGCTCTGTCAGGTGAGAATAATTCGCAATTCGGGAAAACTGGTGTGAATAATTCAAAATTTGGAAAGGTTTGTTTACCTGAAACTCGTGCTAAGATTAGTAAGGCCCAGCAAGGAGAGAATAATTCATTTTTCGGAAGAACTCATTCTGTTGAATCTATTGCTAAAAATTAGTAAGAAAGTATTAGTGTATTCGAATTCTCCAACGCCAATTCTTGAACATGAATTTGTGTCTTGTTCAGAAAGCAGCGAAACATTTTAATTGTAGTATAATGACTATTTCTAGATATCTTAAGAGTGGAAAATGCTTTCAATCCCGGTGGATTTTATCGGAAACTCGAAAATAGTTCTACTTTTAGAAGACTTAGATAGTGATTTACTATGTGTGTTAGCGGGGAATAATTGCTGTTTCTTAAATATTGTAAGTACTTGGTTAGTTCTACCATTTTATTTTCTAGCCCTTAGAGTATCGGTATTACGAAACTAGTATAACGCTTGAGTCAATTTTATATCTCTTCTATATTTCTATTTAAATGTTATCTGTAAAATCAGTTAACACCCACCCAGGTCACAAGGAGATAAATGGAATTTAACATTTAAAATATCCCAAAATACGTATAATCTAAGAGCTTTACACTATATTAAAAAAGAATTAGGAGCAGGTTCTATTTATGTAGAATCAAAAAGAGACTTAGCACATTTTAGAATTAGAGATCGAAAAGTTATTAATTCTATAATTTTTCCTATTTTTGATAAGTATCCTTTACTTACAACTAAATACTTTAATTATAATTTATTTAAAGAAGCTTATTTTATTCTTGAAAATAACAATTTAACTAGTTTAGAAAGAAATAAATTATTAGAAAATTTATTATTAACTAAACCTTCCAATTCATATGTTTCTCCTGCATGGAAAGATATTTCTATTCCATTAACTGATGCTAATCAAGCAAAAAAAGTTATTTCAATAGGATGGTTGATAGGTTTTGTTGAAGCTAAGGGTTTTTTTGATATAATTTCTACTAAAGAAAGATTTAATATAGAGTTTAGTATTACTCAAAAATTAGATTCAGTTTTATTAGAATCTATTAGACGAATTTTTCATAT
Organism: Mortierella sp. BCC40632; assembly: GCA_011634665.1. Taxonomy (NCBI): domain Eukaryota; kingdom Fungi; phylum Mortierellomycota; class Mortierellomycetes; order Mortierellales; family Mortierellaceae; genus Mortierella; species Mortierella sp. BCC40632. The sequence goes on from WAEK01000033.1 coordinate 17,212, forward strand.
TCCAAACAAAATTATTTATTCTGAGAAAAGAGATGTTTATCAATTAAAAACAACAAATTCACGAGCTATACAAAATATTATTAATATATTAAAAGGTAGATTAAATTTAAAAAATTCATTAGAATTTAAATTATGGTCAAAAGCTTTTTATTATCAAGATACTAATAAAACAAAAATAGTAAAAATTTATCAAGTATTAAAGAAAGTTAATTCTCTAAATTTAATTGAAGCGAAACTATTAATTTAATATATAATTAACAAGAATTGATTAAAAGATAGTTTAACACAAATCATGTTTTAATTAACATGATACTTATAAGTTCAAGTCTAACATGTTTAATTTTTATAATAGTTTAGGTGCAGGTTTTGTTAAAGATAGAGGTTTTGTAAAAGGTGCAGGATTTGTTAATAGATATTATAGTATAAAGGTGTTAACAAAAATTGAAAGAGATAATTTTTCAGTTTCTCCTCATATACATAATATCATAATTGGGAGTTTATTGGGAGATTTACATATAAATAAACAACCTAGAAGTGTTAATTCTAGATTAATGTTTAAACAAGGTTTATTACATGAAGCTTATATACTTCATTTATATGATTTGTTTAAAGATTATTGTGGTTCAGCACCTAACTATGGTGGTAGTGTTCACGGTAAAAGTGGTAAGATTCATAGTAATATCTCGTTTAATACTTATTCCTTACCATGTTTTAATTATTACCGTGATTTATTTTATGTAGATAAAATGAAAGTAATTCCTTTAAATATTGGGGAATTGTTGACACCTGTAAGTTTAGCATATTGGGCAATGGATGATGGTTGTAAACTTAAAAACAATTTTGTTTTATGTACTGATTCTTATTCTTTAAGTGAGGTTGAATTATTAATCAAAGAGCTTAAAGATAATTTTGATTTAAATTGTACTTATCTAATTAGAAATGAAGATCAATATAGAATTTATATTAAGTCAGATTCAATGGATAAATTTAGATCTCTTGTTACACCACATTTTCATGAATCAATGTTGTATAAACTTAGTATTTAAGTTTTATTTTTCTTTTTTGTTAATTATCTTAAATTATACTCATTAATATAAATTTTTTATTTAATTAACACCCCCTTTATTTTTTATTGTCAGAAATTTAATATAATTTACTTGGATAGACCTTCTTATTAAAGGAAGCTTTTTTATTTGGTATCTAAATCAAGTACTATAGAATAGTACATGCTTTTTGGAATTACTCAAAAATTGGATCAAATAGTATTAGAAGGTATAAGACTAGTTTTAGGTATTTCAACTAAAGTAGTTTATAAGAAAAATATTAATAATAATTTTTATTCTTTAGATACAACTAATTCTAGAGCTATCATGAATATTATTGATGCTTTTAATAATTCTATGAAAGGTATGAAAGCTGTGGAATATAGAATCTGGTCTAGATCATTTAATACAAGTAAAGGTTCTTATGAAAAGCTTTTTAAAATTAGAGAACAAATACGTAAATTAAGATTAATTAGAAGCAATGCAAATGGGTAAATTAAAATGCAAAAAGGTAAATAATTATAATTAATTACATAATCAATTTTTATTAGGATCATTTATATTTAAACTATATAGTTCAAGTCTATCTTATATATTTATCTTAAAATTATCCTCTTAAATCTAATTTAAATATTTAATAAATAAAGGATTGTCAAATAAATAAAAAAATATGGTACAATTTAATTCTATAATTATTCATTTTATTATTGATATAGAAAAAATGTATGATAATGCCGAAATGCAGAAATCAAACATTATCAATGATAATAAAAATTGCGCAGGAATATATTTATGGTTGCACAAATCATCAAATAAACTATACGTAGGTTCATCTTTTAAATTATCTAGACGATTTAATTCATATTTTTCTAAAGCTAATTTAGAACGTTACAAATCAATGTATATTTGTAATGCTCTTTTATTTCATGGGCATTCAGAATTTTCTCTTTTTATTCTTAAGTATATTGATGTTAGTAATTTATCTGAAAAAGAAGCACTTAAGTTATTATTATCACATGAGCAATTTTTTTTAGATGAAATTAAGCCTGAATATAATATACTCAAAATAGCAGGTTCTTCATTAGGGTTAAAACATAACCCGGAAACTTTAATTAAGATAAGTGAAGCAATGAAAGGGTAAAAACTCATTCAGCAGAAACTAAACTTAAAAAAATTTCTTTAGCCTTAGCAGGGGAAATCATCCAAGTTTTGGTAAGATACTCGCTACTGAAGCTAAAAGCAAAAAAAAGAATGAATCAATGGTAAAAATCTTGGGAAATTTCATTCATCCGAAACAAAATTAAAAATGAGTCTTGCCAAAAAAGGGATGAGTAAAAGTGCGGAACATAAAGAGAATATTAGAAAAGCTTGTAAAGGTTTAAATAATAAAAAATTATTTGTATATTCTTTAGATCCCGTTTCAAATGAAATGATTCTATACAAATGTTTTGATAGTTGTAGTGATGGAGCTAAAGAGTTTAATGTTAAAAGTTATACAATTAGTCGATATTTAGATAAAGATAGACTTTTTAAAAATGAATGGCTTCTATATAGTAACCTTAGAAGTTCAAAATAGTTGGTTACTAACAAACGATCCTTATTCCTGCCTTTAACCTTTTTGACAGATAATTCTGTAATTATGATGTGAACAATTACATTTACCCTTATGCAATTTAAAGATCTATCGCCATTAAGATTAATTAGACCTGATATTTCTAATTGGTCTAATTAATTAAAATGTATAATCGGTAACTCTTTTATTAAAAAGAGGAGGGTGGGTAGGATAGGATTTATTCCTGGGTCTATATACATTTTATAATAAATGCACTAAATTTAAATCACTTTTTTTAATAAAGTCTTAATAACCTCTTTTTAGGTTGAAGGTATAGTCCAAACAACTATGAAAATAGTTGAACGATACGATAGCATATTACTATATGTGAGGTATCTTAAAATTTTTTTTGTTATCCGCCATTAGCTAGCTTACAATCTCATTCAGGTGGTTCTGTTGATTTAGCTATCTTCAGTTTACATCTTGCTGGGATTAGTTCAATGCTAGGTGCTTCTAATTTTATTACTACTATAATTAACATGCGGGCCCCAGGTATGACTATGCACAAACTGCCTCTATTCGCTTGGGCCGTATTAATTACAGCTGTATTATTATTATTATCATTACCAGTATTAGCTGGTGGAATCACGATGTTTAAGAATAAATATAATTTATTATTTGCACAAAGAATTTTTATTCTAGCTCTACTACTAAATTAAATAAAGATGAAGAATTTAGTCATTACTTAGCTGGTTACATAGAAGGTGATGGTTCTTTAATTACACCTTCTACTTTAAAATCACCCAGTGGTACTAATAAAGTATGTTCAATTCAATTAGTTTTTCATATTTGTGATCTGGAATTTGTTAAAGTTTTACAAAAAAGAATAGGTCACGGGAATATTTATTTTGCTAAAAATACAGAAACTGCCCCCGGGGCGGTTTCCCCCTCCGGGAGAAACTGTAAGATTAATGATTCAAAATTTACAAGGTGTTTTAACTGTTATTAATATGATTAATGGAAAAATGCGGACTCCTAAAATTAATGCTCTTTATACTATGATTGATTTGAAGAACGGTTAGTAAGATTTTTAAATAAATTTTATAATTAGGAGAAAAAAAATTGCATGATTTAGATTATTAATTGTATAAATCCAAGAATCGTTCAATTCTTTCTTTCTCTCAAAAAACAAAAAAATGACAGTATTAGAATTCTTTATTTTAGTAATGCCGATACCATTAGCTTCTCTTTTATTTATCAACAATCTTCACCACGGATTAGCTGTTTATATATTTCTCAATTATAGAGTTCAAATATATGGACGGTTAAATCAACTAACTTTTCATCAATTTAATTTTGATATCTTATTTAAATTCTTACTTTTTAGTTTTCTTTGTGTCTTTACATATGTAGAAGAAAGTAGTTCTCTAGGGGAACCTTTATTTGTTTTATCATGCTTTGTTCCTATTATGATTTACCCTAATGCAGATATAGAAAAATCTAAGATTCTATCTGACCTCAAAGGTAAAGCAGGAATTTATATGTGGACTCATAACTCATCAGGTAAAAGATACGTAGGTTCAGCAGTTAATTTATCTAAACGATTATCTAATTATTATTCATTAGGATATTTGAATAGATTTAAAACTATGTATATCTGTAATGCTCTTCTACATCATGGTTATTCAACATTTAGTCTTACTATTTTTGAGCTCATTGATATTTCTCATTTGTCAAAAGATGAAACAAAAAAATTAATTCTTAAACTAGAACAACTTTATATAGATGTTATTAAACCAGAGTACAATATACAGCCTACAGCTGGTTCTCGGTTAGGGTCTAAGCATTCTGACAAATCTAAAGCTTTAATGAGTTTAGCCAAGTCTGGTGAAAATCATCCTATGTATGGTAAAACTCATTCAGCTGAAACTTTTTTTTTTATGGTTATAGCTCAGAGAAGCATAGATAGAACAGGTGAGAATAACCCTATGTACGGTATAACTGGTGAGAATAGTTCTATGTTTGGTAGAACTGGTGAGAATCATCCAATGTATGGTAAAACTCATTCGGCTGAAACTAAAAAATTAATGTCTTTATCAAAGTTTAAGAAAATATTAGTTTATTCTTTTCATTTAGAGACAAAAGAAATTATATTTCATAAATCTTTTGATTCTTGTAGAGATGCTGCTAGATATTTTGATTGTACTACACGTACTATAACTAATTATGTAGATAAGAATAAGGTATACAAAAATAAATGGATAGTCTGTTCATCAGAACTATAGAAATAAGCGATGGCTCAAAGTAGGAGCTTTACACAATACTTTAGCTGATTAAATTGTCTATTTCTTGTTAGACTCTCGGTCTAACACCCCCCCCTGGTGGTTAAATACACATAAATTAGGAGAAAAAGATCATATTATAAAACTTCCTTTAGATTCTAGTTCAATTGATTCTAATAGTTGGTTAGCTGGATTTATAGATACAGGTCAAGATCGCTGAACTATAATTAACAAGAATTGATTAAAAGATAGTTTAATACAAGACAAGCTTTAATTAGAATGTCATAAGTTCAAGTCTAACATGTTTACAGTTTTTAAATTAAAAAGTGCAGGTTTTGTAAAAGGTGCAGGTTTTGTTAGTCGGCGGTATAGTACTAAAAGATTAACAAATATTGAAAAAAATTCTTTTTCTATCTCTCCTGATTTACATAGTATCATTGTAGGTGGAATTTTAGGTGATTTACATATTAATAAACAACGTAATGGTACTAATGCTAGATTAGTATTTAGACAGGGTTTAGTTAATGTTGATTATCTTAATCATTTATTCGATTTGTTCTCAAGTTATTCCAATATGGAAGCACCAAGACATCATGAATATTTGGATAAAAGATCTAACAAATTCTATACTTCTATAGTTTTTAATACATACTCATTACCATGCTTTAATTATTATTACGATTTATTTTATGTAGATGGTGTTAAGATTATTCCTAATAATATAGGTGAATTATTAACACCATCAGGATTAGCATATTGGGCGATGGATGACGGTAGTAAAAATAAAAACAATTTTTATTTATGTACTGATTCTTATACTTTAAGTGAGGTTGAATTATTAATCAAAGTGCTTAAAGATAATTTTGATCTAAATTGTACTATTCAAGTTAGAGAAAAAGATCGGTATAGAATCTTTATAAGAACAAATTCTATGGATAAGTTTCGATCTCTTGTTACTCCACATTTTCATTCTTCTATGATGTATAAGCTTATAGTTAAATCAGATTAGATATTTTTAGTTATTAAGCCCAGTTGGTTTAATAACACCCCCCCCTTTACTAAAAGAATATCTAATCTTCAAAGTTCAATTTCTTCTGATCTTCATAATATCGTTGATGGTGGGTTTAGTATAAAAGGATTTACTTCTAATACTAATACATATCCCAGTTTTCAATTTTATTTAAGTCAAAGAGAAATAGATAAAAGCGGAGAAAGTTTTAGACCCGTTTTACAAATTCTTGCTGATTATTTAAAAGTATCTTTAAAATTTAGAGAAATAAATGGGCATCCTCAATTTAATATTACTACATCTAATGTTGTTAGTAATACTATTCTTATTAATTATTTAACTTCTTATCCTTTATTCACAAGTAAATACTTAAATTATATGGATTGGGTATACGCTTCTAATTTATTTTATAAAAAAGAGCATAAAAATCCTATAGTATACGAGGAAATAAGAACACTTAAATTAAACATGAATAAAGATCGTAAAGTCTTTACATGGGATCATTTAAACAATTTTTATTAAATCATAATAGCTATGTAAACTGAATTTCTATATATAAGATCTTTTATACAATCAAAAGAGGGTTAGAGGAGGCGGGTTATATAGAATTCAAAAATATAAATTATATTTTCGTCGTAGATGTTTAGGTGAATTCGTGAGGATTATTAATACATTCCTAGACATAGTTAACTAGTTATATCTCAATAGAAAAAGATAACCATACCGGCAAGAACTTTGTAAAGGAAGCAAAACCCTTATTTTAAGGGGTTTGTTAAGAGAGAATATCTCTTAGCAAATGGTGGAATACTAGTATACATGGGCGACAGCCCATAGAGCTATGAGAGTGAAAACGGTCAATGGCTACCTGGCAGAAGACCGTCGGTGGTTACAAACATCGCTACAGACTGGGTCACTTTTGGGTGCCTGAAATGGTGCTTAATGTACAGTCGGAACTCGGGAAGGATTTAATTCCACCCTTATAAACGAGATATAAAGGTTTAAAAAATTATCTTCGTATAGAGTTTGGTTATTAACTGATAGAAACTTTAATACTTCTTTCTACGAACCAGCTGGTGGTGGTGATCCTTTATTATACCAACATTTATTCTTAAATAGAAATTTTATTTGTATATTTGCTTTATTACCAATAACTCTTAGCAATAATTCTAATAATATGACTAATAATAATTTTGATTTTACTGAATTTTATAAAAGATATATTAATTATTTTCCATTAACGTTGGAACAAAATGAATTACCTTCTAAAGAATTTCTTACTTGGTTTATAGGTTTCTCTGAAGGAGATGGATCATTTATAAAATCATCTAAAGGATTAAATTTTGTTATTACTCAAGATAGTAAAGATGTACAAGTATTAAATTTAATAATGTCAACTCTTAAAATAGGTAAAGTAATTAAACAAGGTTTAACAACTTCAAGATTTACAGTTCAAGATAAAAAAGGTCTTGAATTAATTTCTGCTTTATTTAATGGGAATTTAATATTACCTTCTAAATCTTTAGATTTTAAATTGTTTTTAACAGAATTTAATATAATAGCTTGTAAAGGATCTCTTAGAGTAAATACAATAAAATTTAAAGAAAATCTTATTAAACCATCTATTAATGATTATTGGTTTTCAGGATTTACTGATGCTGAAGGTTGTTTTAGTTGTTCAATATTAAATACTTCAGATGCATTTAGATTTAGATATTTAATATCACAAAAATTATTAATTAATAAACCAATAATCGAAGAATTTATTACTATTTTTAATATGGGTAAGATCTATAAACATTCACAACCAGATACTTGGACATTTGAAGTTAATGGACTTACTAACTGTAATAAATTATTTATTTATTTTGATAAATTTTCTTTACGCTCTAAAAAAGCTTATAGTTATTTATTGTGGAAAGGTTTATATTTTAAATTATTAAATAAAGAACATTTAAATTCGACTTTACGCCCAATATTAAAAGAATTAGCTGCTAAGATTAATAAGTAAATATTTTATAGAAAACGGGAATAAAAGGTGTGGTTTAACGCGAGTTTTTAGAATTAATTAAAGCAAATGTTGGCTTAGATTTTTAAGGATAACGTTTAAAGCAATAATAAGCTACGTATCTGAAGACTTTAATTAATGAAGATCAGTTTTTTTTTGGTCTACCATAACCTTAGTTTTAATTTTAACTTTACAATAACTCACAAAAGGAAGTAAAGTGATGAATTAAGAAAACCTGACGAGGTTTTCGGGCAATTTTATATCTTAATTGTCTAGCTACATCGATGAAAACGGTTAAAGATTACCTATTCCAAGACCGTCGGTATTTTGTGATATCGCTACAGACTAGGTCATCAATGGGTGCCTGAAATGGTGCTTAATGTATAGTCGACTTTTCTTATATTTTTATAAATATACACAAGGCCACAAATATAGATGGTACAGGGAATCTAAAAAAGGTATAGAAAATTTAGATTTTTGAGAAGTGGGTTTTTCGGACATTAACCTAATTTGGGTGTCAAACGCTTGAAGTATCTTGTAAAAGAATTAAATACCTCTCGTGTAGTCGGATGTATTATTATTAGACAGATGAAACTTTAAACTAGTAATAAAATACATTGTTTAACCAACCAAAAAAAATTTTTTGCGGCGATGAAAGTGAAAACGGTCAACAATCACTCAAGATTAAGACCGTCGGTATAACTTAACTGGGAAGTTAAGGGAAATCGCTAGAGACTGGTTCACTTTTGGGTGAAGTAGAACACTTTGCTTAATGTACAGTCCAACCCTAAAATGAGAATTATATTATCAATACTGAAACCGAGCCGAGCAAAATTAAGCCCGGATTATACTTTTATAAGTATTTAATATAAGAGTCACCCCCTATATGAGAATTCTGAGAAGAATGTAGTTTAGGAGCTGCAAATAAATGGGGTTAGGGATGCCAGAAGTTTATATCTTAATTATCCCTGGATTCGGTATTATTAGCCATGTAATCTCAGCATTCTGTGGTAAACCAATCTTTGGTTACATGGGTATGGTCAACAAATAGGCCCATTTTATTAGTAATAATAAGAATGAATCTCCACTATATGCTGGAAACTTCTAAAGCCTAAGTACCGATATTTCTTTAATATTTTGGTAATATAAAATACCTAAATCTTAAATATTAGGTGAAAATCTTAAGGTTACAAAGATGAACAATCAGCAGGAAACCAAATCCATATTTTTATTTATGGAAAGTAGGATCCTCAGAGACTATACGTGGAGGATCCCCCGCTGACGCGGCGGATTAAGATATAGTCCAGTCTAAAATACATTATAAATTTAAATTATTTTTCTACTTGATAGAAATTATATTTAAATAACTTATAAATAATAAAGATTGCTATTTTAATTTTAACTATAAAATACCAACTCTCTTAAATTTATTTTTTAATCTTAAGAATTCAATATCATATTTCTTTAATTTTATCTTTAAAGTATTAAATTTATTTTATTTTTTTCTTAATAATTTTTTTTATTCGGATTCATTAAAATCTTTTAATACAATAAAATATAATAGTAATAGAATAAATAATCGAGTAAATCCGGCCTGTGGCGTGAAATTTTCTTTAACTAATTTCAGAACTTTTAGTACTCAGGGGTTAACAAAAGAAAATTTAGAATTAGACCCAAATTGGGTTACAGGTTTTTCTGATGCTGAGGGCTGTTTTTCAGTAATTATAGAAATGTCTAGTTTATTAAAATGGAAAGTAAGAGTATCTTATGAAATTAATTTACATACCAAAGATATTGCTATTCTTCATCAAATAAAAAGATTTTTTGGTGTAGGTTCAATATATACAAAATCTTATAGAAATATTTGTGTATATAGAGTAACAACAGTTAAAGATTTAATTGCAGTTATTATTCCTCATTTTACTAAATATCCTTTAATTAGTAAAAAAAGAAATGATTTTTTATTATGGTCAGAAGTTGTTACTATGATTAGTTTAAAAGAACATTTAACTTTAGAAGGATTTCTAATTATTTTATCTAAATATGCTGCAATAAATACTGGTGTTTCATCAAAAATCTCTAAACATTATCCTAATATAATAGCTTCTGAAAGACCTGAATTTACATTACCTGATGCATTAGAACCTCAATGGGTTTCAGGATTTATCTCAGATTAATATCTGGGTACATAAATTTTTAATAATTATAATTAATCACATAATCAATTTTTATTAGGGTCATATAATATTTTAACAAAGTTCAAGTCTATTTTATTATTTGTTTAATTAGTTTATATAATAAATGATAAATATGTAAGTAATTTATGAATAATTTTATATTAAATGATCCTTTTAAATCTAATTTAAATATAGAATAAATAAAGGATTTTATTTCAAAAAAAATATATGATACAATGGATTTTTTCAAGAATTATTAAAGAGAAATATTCTCTATTTTTAACCGGTGGTAATTACTATTTTTCAACAGGAAAAAGATTAACAAAATTAGAAAGGGAACAATTTTCTATAGATACTTCTCTTAATGATACAATTATTGGTTTAACATTAGGTGATCTTCATATTAGAAAATTACCTGCCGCTGTTAATGTTCATTTCTGTTTTGAGCAAGGCCTTATAAATGAAAAATATATTATTCATTTATACGAACTATTTAAATTTTATTGTAGTTCTGGACTTAAATATAGTAATAGAAAACCGGATTTTAGAACAGGTAATATTTACTCTAGAGTTACTTTTACTACTTATGCTTTACCATGTCTTAATAAATATCATGAATTATTTTACAAAGACGGTAAAAAAATTATACCTTATAATATAGAGGAATTATTAACAGCTCGAGCATTAGCTTACTGGGCAATGGACGATGGAAGCAAAAATAAAAAAAATTTTTATTTAAATACAGATTCTTATACTAAAGAAGAAGTTCAATTATTAATTAATGCTTTAAAAAATAAATTTGACTTAGATACTACTATGCATAAAATGACTGAAAGTAATTATAGAATTTTTATTAGAGTAAGATCAATGTCTAAATTTAAAGATTTAGTAACTCCGTATTTCCATGAATCCATGTTATATAAATTATTATAATATTGGTATATTAATAATTAGATGTTTATTTTGAACGTGGAAAGTTTAGAAATATAAAAAGGTGGGTTTTCAATAATTATTAGACCTAAAAAATCTAGTAGTACTAATATTGAAAAACCTGATATTGAGGATGGATATAGAATAGAATTTCGATTGTATGTAACTCAACACAGAAAAGATGAAAAATTAATGAATAAATTAGTAGATTATTTCGGATGTGGGAAAGTTTATCTTAGAAATAATATTTCTACAGAGCCCACGGGGCTCCGTCCCCCGGGGACTGAGAGATTGATATTTTATTAAATTAGTTTATTTTTAAATAGCAATTTTTATTATTTGCCTCCATCCGGATGGCCAGTGAAATTATAGGGAAAAATTGCATTCTTCTCTTAATAATAAAATAAATGGAATTAATCATTAGAGATTTTCATTTTTTAAAAAAGATTCTCTAGATCTTAGGAGTATATTCATATTAAAATTAATCGGTGGATTTTCAATTATTATTTTGGATAAAGTTTATTTTAGAAATAATATTACAAAAATGGATGAAAATAATATAACTAACAATAAAATTATTAACTCAATTTAACTTTTTAAAAAAGTGAATTAAAGGTTCAATTCTTTTATTTAATTTTATTGTAACCATAAAGTGTGTCAAACAAATAAGTATACTATTAATATGTTATTAAATCAATAATAGGTGATGTCATAATCACATTGGGAACAAAATATTATATATAAAATTAGCATGAAAAATTCAATTATCTTATTTAATCAAGAAAACTCTGAACAAGCAAAAACTATACTGAACCTAGCAATTATTGTTTATTCTAACCCAGAAACCGACAGATCACAGATTCTGTCGGATAATAAAGGAAAAGCCGGGATTTACCTATGGACTCATAAATCAGGTAAAAAATATATAGGGTCTTCAGTGGATTTATCTAAACGATTTAATAATTATTTTTCTAATGGATATTTAGCTCGTAGAAAAACTTCTTATATAAGTAATGCTCTTCTTCATTACCTTTATTCTGAATTTAGTCTTACGATACTTGAATATATAGATATATCAAATTTATCTAAAAAAGAGGCTCGTAAATTGATTCTAGAACGAGAACAATATTATTTAGATATGGAGAAACCTGAATATAATTTACTAGTAAAAGCTGGTTCTTCTTTAGGCTATAAACATTCTCCAGAAACAATAGCAAAATTGTCTAATAGATCTCTAACTGAAGAGCATAAAAGAAAAATAAGTGAAGCCAAAAAAGGTAAAAATCTTGGTAAATCCCATTCTCCAGAAACAATTACAAAAATGATTTTAGCTAGTAAAGGTAAAAATAATAAAAAACTTTTTGTATATATTAAAGATCCTGTTTCAGATGAGTTAATATTATATAAATCTTTTTGTAGTTGTTCAGATGCAACTAAAGAATTAAATTGTGGGAATTCTACTATTTCCAGATATCTCGATAGTGGAAAACCATTACAGAAAAAATGGCTTTTATTTTCTGAAATCGTCGATGGTAATAAATAGATGCGATTTTGTTGTTCAAAATATAACAGATATTTACACTAAAGTATTACCTCATTTTGATCAATATCCTTTGAATAATTTAAAACAATTAGATTATCTAGATTTTAGAGAAGCTATTCTTATAATGAATTCTGAAGGATATTTAACTAAAACAGGTTTTGATAAAATTAAATCGCTTAAAGAAAATATGAATAATTCTAGATCTTGGGAATCTATTTCTACTAAGGAAGAAAATGATTCTGAATAGATTAAAAATAAATAAGGGGGTATTAAAATTTTGTTCTTATAAAGCTGAATAAGCTATAAAAGAGAAAATTCTAATGTGCTATTTTACTATAATTATAATTTATTAATAATTATGATCCCTAAAAAATACCATTATATTATTAGGAGTTAAGGAGAAGGATGTTTTAACATATAAAGCCTTCTTAATTTTCTGAACTTAAGTTATAAATATCTAAAATTTAGATAATTTATATACCCTTTTGGGTTAATATTTTTGATAGCTATGCCATGTTATCAATTGGGGTATTAGGATTTATTGTATGGTCACATCACATGTATGCAGTAGGATTAGATGTAGATACTCGAGCTTATTTCACTGCTGCTACGTGCGCCATTTCATTATTTAAACCCTTGGGTGTAAATACCCCATCAACTTTCTTTCTTAAGAAAAATTTATATATTAATTCAAATACAAATTTATTATTAAAAGGATCTTTAAATTACCATATTAAATTAAATAATTCATTTAGTTCTTATTCTAATATAAATGCTAATAATTCAACTGAATTAACTTTATGGAATAAAAAATTAGGAGTTACTTCTATGTTTCAAAAATCTAGATTGTCTAATCTAGAAAGGGATTTAATTAAAATAACTCCTAGAATTAGAAGTATTTTAATTGGAATTATTCTTTCAGATGGATGGATACAAAAAAGAATAGGATGGAACCCTAGAATTGGGTTTAAACAATCATTTCCTGCTAATTTTGAGTATTTTTGGCATGTTTTTAATGAAATTTCTGTTTTATGTTCAAATTACCCAGTTAATTGTAAAACTATAACAAGAGGAAAATTATTTTATGCTTTACAGTTAGATACTAGACAATTAAACTGTTTAATTGAAATTTTTGATTTATTCTATAAAGTTGAAGATAATAAATATGTTAAAAGTATTAAATTAGAATTATATCATAATCTTGATTATTTAGCTTTAGCTCATTGGATTATGGGTGATGGAGCTAAAAAAAATAATGGTATAACTTTATGTACTGATAATTTTACTATTCAAGAAGTAGTATTATTAATTAATATTTTAATGTTAAATTTTAATATTAATCCAACAATACATAAAGAAAGAAATAAATATAGAATTTATATTAATAATAAGGATTTAAATAAGATTATACCTTTTATTAAACCTAATTTTGTGGATAGTTTTTTATATAAAATTTCTTAATGATGTAAAGCATTAAACTTAGGTAGTAAAGGCTAACTTTACACTGACAACAGCATGTTTAAAAAGGGAATTATATTTAATTTTATTAGTCATTTATAATATTAAATAATGTCATTCCCGAGCTACAATCTTCATGGTGAGGATGACGAACCCATAGAATATATTTAACGTTAAATGAATTATACAAGTAGCGGAGTATTATTAGAAAGAATCATTGTTAAATTATTGGGCACCTAAAAAGATATATATGGGGTTTAAATAAGAACTTGGGATTATCTGGATTTTGTAAAAAATTGAGATAACGGAGTTTTCATAGTAGATATTTATTAATTTAATAATATTGAAGGGAAACAGGAGATAGAAGGGAACTCATAAATTTTAAGCTACATTTATTTCTATCTCTGGAAAGCCGTATGATGGGAAACTATCACGTACGGTTTGGGAAAGGATTTTTAGCTAATGACTTTTATAAATTATTATAAACGTTGGGGCTAATCTTCTATTTCACAATGATTATTGCAGTTCCAACAGGGATTAAAATCTTTAGTTGGTTAGCTACATTAGCTGGTGGATCAATCAGATTCACTACTCCAATGTTATTCGCATTGGGATTCATATTTTTATTTACTATTGGTGGAGTAACAGGTATTGTATTAGCTAATGCTTCAATTGATGTAGCATTACACGATAGAGGTTTAATTAATAATAGTTTATTATATATCCCGTCATTTTCATTATTATTATTTTTTAAAAATGATCGTAATTATACTTCTTTGACAACCTCTTTAGGAGAAGGAGAAGTCTGCCCTGATGGGCCGACTGAGCAGACAGGGCACAGCCTAGTCTCTTCACGAAGTATAGATACAGAGTATATAAAAAAATTTTGGGTAGGTTTAATGGATGGAGATGGAAGTATACAAGTTAATCATTGGAGAAAAAAAAACCTTCAATATAGATTTGTTATTAAATTACGTTTCTGTCCAGAAAATTTAAATATGTTAAATTTAATAAAGGATACGATAGGTGGTAATGTTCGGGTAATAAAAGATGAAGATGTAATATGGGTAACTGATTCAAAAGTTGCAGCTAAAAACATGTTACAGATTTTTTATTTATACCCTCCATTAACTTCTCGTTTACGAGCACAAATCCAATTTATGGAAGAATGTTTAGTAAAAAATGATGTAGATTGGTATCTAGCAAATAGAGATAAAAAATATTTATCACGACTGTCTTATATAGATACTAATATATCTTATTATCCAGAATGGTTATCAGGTTTTATTGAAGCTGAAGGATGCTTTAGTCTTAGAATTTCTAATAATCATTCATTTAGTATTGGACAAAATGATGATAAATATTTAATAGAATTTATAAGAAATTACTTTGAAATACAAAGTAAAATTAGAAATCCTTATAAAACATTTTGGGTAATTGAAACTTATCGTCATTCTACATTTATAAATTTAGTTAAACATTTTAATAAATATCCTTTATTAGGAGAAAAATTTAATTCTTATTCAAAATTTAAAAATATTATTAATTAATAAAGTGTCGTGTTGTTTGTCACTGTGAAAGAATCTTAATAATAATTCTTTCGGTAATTAATATTAAATATTAATTGCTAACGGTGAAACCTTTAATATGATTTCATGCTCGATCAATTACTACTATATTAAAGGCAATACCGTGGAAACCAAAGTATATTTATAATATACAAGTAGGATCCGTAGAGACTATACGTGACAGTCGAAAATTTATTAAGTTAAACAATTAGATAAGATATAGTCCGATCCCCTCGGTAACGAGGGCAAATTGACTTATTACGTAGTAGCTCAAATGGGCCTGAACAACTATAATTGTTCTGCAATTGACTATATGCTGGGAACTATATTTATTTATTATCTACTATTTAATCCTCATAATCTTCTTAAAATAGATCTAAGTAGAAGCTTTAATCTTCTTTTAAATAGTGAAAATGATAATAATACCGCTTTTTCTTTTAAACAAATAATTAGAAAAACAGATATACAATCAGCAGGAAACTGAAAAGGATCCTCAGAGACTATACGTCAATTATCTAATACAAAATCTAACGATAGAAAATTCTATAGTTGGTTAGCCGGTATTATAGACGGCGATGGAAATTTTGATGTTATATCTAATCCAAATAAAGAATCAAAGAATAAATTAGTATTAAAATCTTTAAGAATTAAATTACATAATAGAGATATAAGAATACTAAGAAGAATTCAAGATTATCTTCATTGTGGTAGAATAAAATTAGATAAAAATAAACCTTATTCTATGTATATTGTAAGTACTAAAGAGGAAATAAGTTTTATTCTTAATAAAATAAATGGATTAATTAGAATTAAAGTACCTGCTTTTCAAAAAGCTTGTTCTTGTTTAAATATTGAATATATTAAATCTAATTATGAAATTGAACCTTTAGACCCTTATTTTTCAGGATTAATAGATACTGACGGTTCAATTGTTTTTAATTACGCAGCTAATAGAATAGAATGTAACATAGAGTTAAAATATAATGACTATACTAAAAAATTAAATTTTGATAAAGTTATACCAAATTGTAAGCCTAGTGTTTATTTACGTAAAAAATATAATCAAAGCCCTGGGAAAGAATTTAGATCTATTTCATTTAAATATCAAACAGTAGATAGTATGGTTCATGTATATGACTATTTTATGAAAAATAGACTTTATTGTGACATGAAATTTTATAGAGTTAGTAAAATTAAACCTTTTATTGAAATAAGAAATTATCACAAAGAACCTTTAGGAACTTTAGAATTTAGTATCTATAGTTCATTTTTGTTAGATTGGATTAAATATCAAAACCCCTTATGGACAAAAGTTCCTTTTGTAAATAAATTAGATAAAGAGATAGTCCAATAGATTATATTATCATATGGTCTAGCATTTCCATTATGTATTATCTTTAGGTGCGGTATATGCGTTATTTGCTGCTTATTATTACTGGGTTCCAGCTAAAATTTTAGGTAAACCATATAATGAACTATTAGGGCAAATACATTTTTGGTCACTATCAATAGGTGTAAACTTAACATTCATGCCTCAACATTTTTTAGGATTAGCGGGTGCTTAGTGCTCCTTAAAATAGTAATATTTTAAAGCAAATAGGGTGAATTGCATTAACATCCATTATGAAAATGGACAATTTGCAGCGAAGCTTATTTCGACACAATTAATTATTTTAATTTGAGATAAGAACGTTCAACGACTAGAGAGTGAGTTATGTCAACAATAATCTCTCCAAGAGCGCCCTACATCCAAAAACAATATAATAAAATTGGATGATGAAATAGTCTAAGCCAATAGGTAACTATTGGAAGATAAAGATAAACACTTTATCGATAATATTAACTGATGCCTAGAAGAATCCCAGATTACCCAGATTCTTTCGAAGGATGGAATCTTGTTTCATCTTTTGGATCTATCATTTCAATTGTAGCTACTGTATTATTCATATACATTATTTACGATACTTTAGCACAACCAGAGGATACATTAGCAAATGATCCATGGTTTGTTCCAGCTTTCTTTACTAGCCCAAGAGGTGCCGGTATTACGAAAACTGCAACTACGCTAGAGTGGGCGATTACGTCTCCTCCGGCATTCCATGCATTTGAAGGTCAATTACCTGTACAATCAGTTAACACCCCCCCTTAATAATTCTACTTTTGTAATGAGAGAAAGAGAAAATTTATTAAATCTTTTAAAAGAGGGAGAGGAAAAACTTTTTCTTAAGTACAATATATTATTTTATTAAAATAAATAGTGAAAAATATTTATTAATAAATTATAACATTTATTCTATATTAAATTTCCTCCGGATGTTCGCCCGAGGGACTCTCCCTCGGAGCTTTGT
The DNA here is from genome assembly GCA_011634665.1 of Mortierella sp. BCC40632. Taxonomy (NCBI): domain Eukaryota; kingdom Fungi; phylum Mortierellomycota; class Mortierellomycetes; order Mortierellales; family Mortierellaceae; genus Mortierella; species Mortierella sp. BCC40632. The sequence continues at coordinate 35,127 of WAEK01000033.1, forward strand.
TTATAAAATAATAAATCGCATCTCCGGAAGCTTTAACATTTTGCACTGAAATATAATCAAAATGCTTTTTCCTAAAAAGAATCCCGTTGGGCCCCCCCCGAATTCCTTGCTTTTCTTCCATAATAAATAGTGAGAAATCCCATAAAAGATCCTCTAATTTACTTATCAGATATTTTCTTTAAAAAGGAGTAAATAAAATAATGAAATATATTATATTAATAAGACAATAATTATACTAAATATATAAATATTAATGGGTGTAACTTTATTACTCCCCGGTGGCCCAATCTGGGCGCCCTCTCGTGTATTAAAGTTGGTATGACCGAATATGTATTAATATGTATATAATAATAGGGGCAAGTGGCTGAGAGGTTTAAAGCGTTTAGCTTGAAACTAAATATGTGAAAACATTCGGAGGTTCGAATCCTTCCTTGTCCGTTATAAAAATTAAATCCCCTCTAATAATTATAGCAAAATTAAAACTGAACTACGTTTTTTATCTTTTTATTAGGGAGACCCTACGAAGGGGATAGTTACAGAAGTGGCAAAACTTTAAGTTTTATCTTTAAGTTGAACTTATGTTTATTTGAAAATATTTATTTAATATTTGAAAAAGTTGAGAATCAAATTAAGAAAATAAAAGAAATTACAAGAATAAGTCGGATCATTATTCCTCTTATCATTTCTCCCAAAATTAATTGGAAGAAATTTATAAGACTCAGGGGACTAATAATCCTATATTTATTTTTTTATATTTATAAATACCCTTAGAATTGAACTATTTTTATAAAAATAGTAATAATCTTTATTTCAAATTTGCCTATCTAATAACTAGTCTAATCTATCTACTTAAAAAGAGAAAAATTTAATATTTACTAAGTCTGAAAATTAAGAAAGCAATCAAGGGAAATATCATCCCAGCGTAGATTTTATAGGGCAACATTCGCCAATCAGTCATCCACTTAACAAACTGGTTAACGGTAATGAATAACAGGTAAGTATACATTGAAACCTCAGCTCCTTTAGCTATTCCTTGAACTCCACCTAAAAGATCTTTAAGCATAGTAAAGAAATCACCCAATCCTAACCATCTAACTAAGAAATTAGTCTTGGAAGTGTTAGTTTCTTCTTCCTTAGGTTTACATTCTAATTCCTTGGTTAAGAGATAATTTTCTTTACGTAATTCATTGATATTATCCCTTAGGTTTTGAACTTGCTCGACTAGTTTAACCTTATCTAAACGAATTTGATTAACCTCTGATTCAATAATGACTTTGTCATCATACTTTTTGGGGGTGGGGAGGAATCGAACCAAATTAGTAAATATGTCCGTTTCTTCTGTTTTTACCCCACACCGATCTCCCCCTATTCTCCATAATAATACTCTATATACACCGCAAGGCTTAGCTTCGGGGCCCCCTTATTTAATTTCGGCGCTCCGTGTATAAAAAAAATAAAGTGGCTATGTCCGGTGAAATATATATAATAACAAGTACAATTATCTTTATTAACATGACAACTTTAAATAACAATGTTTACATAAGTTCAAATCCGCTTGAACAATTCGAGGTTACAGATTTCTTTTACATATCAGGTCCATTACTAGGTGCAAAATTCTCATTAACTAATTTTGGGTTATATTTAATTATAGTTACTTTATTAGTTTTAGGGATGAGTTATTTATCTTTAAATAATTTTAAAGTTGTTCCGTCAAGAGCCTCATTAGTACAAGAATCATTATTCGGTAGTATACTAAACATGATAAACTCTACTATTGGTATGAAGGGTCAAGCTTACTTACCTTTTTTATACACAATATTCTTATATGTGTTATTATCTAATTTAATTGGTCTAGTGCCATATTCATTTACACCATCTTCACATTTCGCGTTTGGTATTAGTTTCTCAGTAGCTATTTTAATTGGTGTTACTATCTTAGGTTTCCAAACTCATGCATTAAAATTCTTTGGATTATTTGTACCAGCTGGAACTCCTTTAGGGTTAGTACCAGTTTTAGTAATGATAGAGACAATCTCATATGTGGCGAGAGCTTTAAGTTTAGGGTTACGATTAACGGCCAATATGATTGGAGGTCATGTTTTACTTAAAATCTTTTCAACATTTACTTGGAAGGCCGTTATTGGAGGTCCAATTTTAGCTTTAATTAGTGTGGTGCCGTTTGCTTTTATAGTGGCCTTTACAGGACTAGAAATAGCTATTGCTTTCATACAAAGCTATGTGTTTACAATGTTAACTGCATCTTATCTGAACGATGCTATTAACTTACATTAATATTAAACCTGATTTAGTATTAATCCGTTTATTTACGATAAGTAGATAAACACCCCCCCATTGACCTATTTATTACAGACATTTTATTAATTAGAACAAAATTTATTATTCAGTCCATAACTTTTTTTTTAATTAAACAATAATCATAATTAAGATTGTTCAGTCTCTCCAATTTTCAGATTTAATAAGTTCAATTCTTCTATTAGATTATAACCATAAAGTGTGTCAAATAAATAAGTATTCTATTAATATTTAATTATATATTAATAGTAGATGATGTTATCATCATATTGGGAACAAAATAATAAAAATAATTTTTATAAACTATGACTTTAAATAATAACAATTCGGCCCTACACAAAAATACTACTCTTAACCCATGGACTATTACGGGTTATATCGAAGCAGAAGGTAATTTCTCTATTGCTGTATATAAATATAATTCAAGAACTATACGGTTTTTAGCTTTTAATATACATATCCATAGTGAAGATATCTTGTTTCTAACTTTAATCAAAAATTACTTTAATTGCGGTTATATTTCTTCAATAGATAAACATGGACATATAACATATACAGTTAAAAGAATTGATGATTTAAATAATATAATAATACCTTTCTTTACTAAATACCCTTTACGAGGTACTAAATTTTTAGATTTTAATTTATTTGTAAAAGCAATAGATATCTTTAATAAAAATCTTCACCTAACTGAAGAAGGAACTGCTAAATTATTAGAATTAAAAAATCAAATTAATACTAATAGAGATAAGTCTAAATTTGTTCAACCGGTTCATACAATTATTGGGAATAAAGATTATATACCAATTGATCCTAATTATATTAGTGGATTTGTTATAGGTGACGGGTTTTTCTCTTTAAGAACTAATTCTGCTAATAATAAAAAACAAGCATTTGGTTCTCTTTCTTTTGGGATTTCTCAACATGTAGATAATACTTATTTACTTAAAATCTATCCTATTAGCTTTAAATTTAGAGAATACTAAAATTCATAAAAAAAAACATCAGATACTGTTCAAATAAATATTAGTAATCGTAATACTATAAGAGATATAGTCATACCTTTTTTTGATTTATATCCTTAATTTTTGGTATGAAAGTAATAGCTTTTACAAAAATTAAGGATATTTTAGTATTATTGGATAACAATTCAATTAATGGTCGTGTAAAATGGTCATCTGAATTAAAAGAAGAAGTTCTTAATATTTCGACTAATACTTCTTCCGTTTTAAATAAGGATGCAACGCTTAAAACGAAAGGCTGGGCATAATTATTATAGCTCCCTTTGGGGGCTACACCGAGGGGAGCGACCCCCCCGATGCGGCTCGAAAATTCAAACACCCACAGGGGCCCCTCCTCTTTGTTAACCCTAACACTAATTTACATAAATATATTATTATATCAGGATATGTGTTATATTAAATAAATTAACAAATATTTCAGAAAAGGGGGGTATATTTTTATTATATAATAGAGAAGAATTGTATTTTGGATTACTAACTTCACTGTAAATGAAGCAACCGAAAGGTTATAGGGAGTTCGATTCTCTCTCTTCTCAATTAAATATTTAGCATTTTATTCATAAATCCGGGCCCGCGTTTGGCTCCACACTTTTCTTTAAACTCCCAAGGGGGGTCGCTCGTCGGGAGCCCCCGACGGGGAGCTGTTTTTATAAAAACTACGGGCCTGGCGTAATATATTTTATTATAGAATATATCAATCATTAATTAAGATCTTAAATAATCGATTAACTTATTTATCAAGGAATAAATTAAATTTTTCTTAAAAAAGTTTCAGGCTCAAATATTAAACAAAAATCCCGTTGGGCCCCCGGTTGTAAGTCTGCCCTGGCGGGCCGACTGGGCGAGAGAAGAATCGTACTGATTTTAATTTTACCAAAAGAATAATCAAACCTCTATCCAATAAATTAATCTTGGGATTTATCATTTTTGGGAGAGTCATAATACTAATCAAATATTTCCAAAAAGCAAGAAGTTATTTTAAAATTGGTTCGAGTCTTCCCCCCCCTAATAATAAATCCCAAGCCGATCTCCCCCCTATTCTCCATAATAATACCCTATATACCCTACAGGACTTAGCTTAGGGGCCCAACGGGCTTTTAAACCCTTATTTGTTATATTCAAAAAAACGGAACCGGGGGAGACTAAAAATAAATATTAGGCCTCCCGCGTTTTATATAATAATGAGTTGGGTGTCCAACCGAAGGGTAATTATCTCTTCAGAAGGACTTTTTCTTTCTATAATTTCTTAAATTTCGGGGGGCCCAACGGGCTTTTACAAAGAAAGGGAAATAAATAGGAAATTAAGAATTTATTTAACTAATGCCATTCTTACAGAGTATAATAATGGATATGTAGGTAATACATAAGTAGATAACACATATAAAATTACTATAAATAATAAGAATGAAAAGGACACCATATTAACAAAATAGAATGGTAATAATTGTGGCATTTTTAATAATAATAATTAAAATTTAATCTTCCCATTACCCTTCCGCAAGCATGCAGAGGGGGCAGAAAGACAGCAGATTAACCAAAAAGAAAAAATTTATAAGACCATTCTGGCTTAATTTCTCGGGATTAAACGGATTCGAACCGATATCTTCATAATCGACAATTATGCGCTTTACCAATTAAGCTATAACCCCCTTCTTATTAATAAATAAGATAATAGCTTAACGTAAAGCACTTCGTTTATAACGGACCCGTATAAAGTTCGATTCTTTATCATCTAATTTTTAATCGATTTTAATTAAATTCGTTGGAAGTTCGACTCTTCCTTATCTTAACAAATTTCTACCTTTATATTAAGGTAATATTATTTAATATAGTATACAGACCTGTATACTATTAAATTCTTTAATTTTTTTTAATTAAGTTGAATATTTCGTTATTTTTTTATTGGTTTTAGTAAAAATACTTAATTATTAATTTATAATAAATTAAAGTGCTTATTTAGTTAAAATTTAAACCCATAATATTATATATATGTGAGGAAGCTAAAAATAGCTCTAAATTAAAAACTAATCTATTTTGTTATTTTTCATGGAATTTATTATTTAAAAAGTTTTCTTTCTTCTAGGGGAAAGAAATTCTTTAGTGCCTAATAAAAAGATAGATGTTAATAACAAAAATATTATATTTCTGTAAAGGAATATACCTTTTTGTTCTGTCCTAATAAAGCATACCTTTGCGGATATTAAGATAAAAGATAAAGGAATATAAAAATTCAAAAATCAATTATGAACCGATGGCTTTTTTCAACAAATTTTGCGATTTTTTCTTTAGTAGCAATCTTTATTATGAATATTCTTCAAGATTTTAATTTTATTAAAAGTTTATCTGAAATATTTTTTTTCTATAATTTCACTGTAGGAATTAATCTTTTTTATTCCTCGTTGGACACACCTTTTATCCAAGACTTTACTTATGAATTTTATTTATGTTTTCTTCCTGGTGTTTTTTTACAGAAAGAAATTACTCCTAAGACATCCTTATGTAGTTTAGAAGATCTTACTAATCTATTAGATCCTTATTTTGTTACAGGTTTTAGTGATGCTGAGGCGAGCTTTATCATTTTTATTGGAGAGAGTCAAATTAATAAAATTCGTTGGAAAGTTGAAGCAAAATTCCAAATAGGACTACATTGTAAAGATACTGATATTTTATATAAAATTCAAAAATTTTTTAAAGGGGTTGGTACTATTACATTTCATAAAGAAATGGTATATTATCAAGTACGAGATATAAAATCTATTAAAAAAGTTATTGTTCCACATTTTGAGAAGTATCCTTTACAATCTGCAAAATCAATAGATTTTTTACTTTTTCAACAATGTATAATGCTTATAAGCAATAAAGAACATTTAATATTACCTGGTTTAGAGCGTATCATAGCTATTAAAGCAGCCCTAAATTTAGGACTTTCAGATAAATTAAAATTAGCTTTTCCCCATATTATCCCTATAGTAAGACCAGATTATATCCTTAGTGAAAAGGCTTTAGATCCACATTGGGTAACAGGATTTACTGAGGGGGACGGTTCTTTTATATTTTATTTAGGAGCTAATGAGATTAAAGCTACTTATTCTATTCATCTTCACAAACGGGATGAACCTTTATTATTAAAAATAATGGAGTTTTTTGGTTCTAAAGGCTATATAACTCTTATAGAAACTCAGACTTCTGCAATGTACAGAATTACAGCTAAATCTGATCTGAATAAATTAGTTATTCCTCATTTTGATAAATATAATTTATTAGGCGCTAAATTGCACAATTATACTATTTGGCGAAAGATGGTAGAATTAATTACTAATAAACTTAATCTTACAGAAGAAGGATTAGCTCAATTAAAACTTTTAAAATCCACATTAAATAAAAATTAATAATATTTTTATTCAACTGATAGGGGTGAAAATCAATATATCAGTTTGCTTTCTAATTTTCATTAATTATTAATGAACACCCCCCGGCGGCCCCTCTTTAGGTCTTATATTTCTCGGCCCCAACATGGATTTGACTAAATGTCCTGAATAATTGTAAATGATGTGCTCTACCATTAAGCTATAATCCCTTATTCTTTTATAGTCTGAGCCCGGGGCCCGGCCTCCGGCGTTTGTTTTTAAATCGGGGCGGGAGGGGAATCGAACCAATTTAACAATCTATCCAATTTGAATATAAATATTCTTTATCTATTAAAGGTAAGAGATTTTTAGAATGAGAGAAATGTTCCCCAGGGTTATATATTTTATATATTCCATCTTTTAATTCATTTTTCTTAATTAATGAAGTTATATAATCATAACTATTAATTGAATAAAAATATTTTTTATAAAAATGAGGGGATAAGAACCCATTATAAAATAATGGGTTAGAGCCAGCACGGATATTATTTAAAAAGTTAAAATTGTTTGCCATTGTGTTTTTTATATTTTTTGTCCTGTTAGTGATAGTAGGGCTCTGAAAGCAGAGAGTTGCCTGCATATCATCCTTGTGCCTCGGAGATTAGGTTCCTCTAACAAGGTTGGGCTGCATTGAGGAGGCTGTTTTCCAATAACTAATTACTAGCAAGAAAAATTATCTTCAAGAAGAAGGTTGGGGTATTAGCCGCCTTAACATTTTGTTGATAAATTTAATCATAGAGTTACATCTCCTCCTATCTATTACTCCCGTATAGATAAAATGATCTACTAGACCCCAAAGGGCTCTCATCGACCCGGGTCATTCAGACCCAGAGCAATTTGATTAAAATTATTGGTCTCTAAGGAATATATATAATAAAAATTAATTTAAAATATATTAGAGCAAAAAAGAGAAGCTAACGGTATTGTGGGCGACACAAAGTTACTCGTATCAAGAGGATTTAAACCCCGTTGGGCCCCCCGGATTCGGGAAAATATCTTATAGTATTAATATAAAAATGGTAATCATCACCAAGATTTGACTATTTTCCCTCACGGTACTTAATAAATTTCTAATCCCTTCAAGAATTATGAAATTGATTCAAATCATCAATTAGACCTAAAGATAGACTCAGACTTTTATCATTGAGAATAGACAATCTCAATGACAATATATTATTTTACATATCAATACTATTATTAGCATAACTAATTAACAGCCTTATTTAATTAAGCTAAAAATTGAAATCATATCTAATCTGAAATTTTTATTAGATATACCTTAAAAGGTGAAGTTTAATCTTACTATTTTTAAAGAAGTGGATCTTACCACTTAAAAAATAATCTAATTAAAAGGAATTTAAATTTCTATCTAGCTTACTATCTATTTTTATTAAACGAAAACACAGAATTGGGGCCTACTCCTTAGGAATTTAGCCTCTCTTAAAAATAAATTCTTAATAATTAACCTTAGCTAAACCTAAGATTAAAAGACTAGATTATATTTTATAATAATTTAATAGGACTAGAAGGAATCGAACCTCCACTAACGGTCTTATCAAGACCGGGTTTTACCATTAAACTATAGTCCTTTATATATATATAAATATAATTAACTATATTATTAATTGCCCTTCTTAATTAATTCATTAGTGCTTTAACCAATTAAGCTATAATCCTTTAATATATTAATTATTTAATAAATTAGCTGACGTGTTTTACCATTAAACTATAGCCCTTACTTTAATTATTTTATAGTTAATTGACCACCTTAAAAATTCATTAGCGCTTTAACCAATTAAGCTACAATCCTTTATTATATTTATAAATTAGCTCCCCGTCGGGGCACCCGGTGGGCGAGCGCTCTTGGGAGCTGTCCTATATTTTATAAATAGTTCACCGCACTTTAACCAATTAAACTATAATCTTTTATATAAAAATTGGGGGGCCCAATACAGACGGGGGAATTCTTTAATTTAATCTTTATTCATAAAGCTCGTCAGACTCCGCTGGGTACTCCTTTTCTTTTTGAAATGTTTATAAATAAACTGCGGGCGAGCGCCCTTGGGAGCATTTTAATTCTCTATAAACCCGGTTTTTTATTTTTTTCAGCCCCTCCTCGGGGACGCGGGCGTCCCCTCAGGGGAGTATTGAAAATCGGCAAGTCTAGTTTCTTCTGAAAGAAAAGAATGTTAAACAATATTAATTATTATTATTCTACTGAGCTCCAAGAGGCTGAGTTTATTTGTTTAAAATAGATGGTCTAATTTAATATAACCGATTTAATATAAATAACAAGAATTGATTAAAAGATAGTTTAATACAATTCATGTCTTAATTGACATGAAATAACAAAAAAAAAATGTTAGCAAGCGCAAAAATCATAGGTGCAGGATTAGCTTTATATATGTTTTTTATTCCTTATTCTCTAGAAACTTGCCTAAGTTCACAATTATTGATCTTTAATAGTAATGAGAATTTCTTGTTATTATCCTTGTCAACCTTCCCAATAGGTGTTGAATTTTATGATGACCTTTTAAATAATAAAGGATTAATCCTGAAAAACACTAAAGGGAAAACAGGCATATATATGTGGAAACATAATAAATCAGAGAAATTTTATATTGGATCAGCTATCGACCTTTCTGGACGATTTAAGGACTATTTTTCTAAAACTTATATATCTAATAGAAAATCAAGTCGTATTTGTAATGCTTTAGTAAGTCATGGTTATTCAGCATTTAGCTTATCTATTCTTGAGTATATTGAGGATATCTCAAATTTATCACAAGATGAGGCTAGAATTTATATCCTAAAACGGGAACAATTTTACTTAGACTCTTTTCAACCTGAGTATAATATACTTAAATTAGCAGGTTCTTCATTAGGGTATAAACACACTGAAGAGTCCTTAGTTAAGATGAGCGAGGCTAAAACTGGCAAATCCCTTTCTGCTGAAACCAAAGCGTTAATTCGTGAGAGCATGCCTGACAATTCAGGGGAAAATCACCCTAATTTTAATAAATCTCATTCTACTGAAACTATATTAAAAATGAGTTTAGCTAAAACAGGGGATAATAATTCTTTTTATGGGAAAACTCATTCTATTGAAACTATTACTAGAATGAAAGAAGCTAAGTTAGGTATTTTAAAATCAGAGGATCACAAAGCAAAAATAAGTCTAACTAAAGGAGGAGGTACTATTTTTGTTTATAATTCTGATAATTTATTAGTTAATAGTTTTGTATCTGCTAGAAAAGCAGCTGAGTATTTTAATGTGGATAAAAATACGATAATTCGTTATACGAAAAATGGAAAATTGTTTAATAACGAATGGTTATTAACAAGAATCCTTAAATAGATTCTTCTAAAATGGTAGGGGAATAATATACCATAATCTTAAATTAACACCCCCCCCCCCTTAATTAGAACTAACGTGTAATACTTCTTTTTTAATTTAAAGTAACGTATAATGTTCACCTTTAATAGATAAATAGGAATATTTAATAGGTAAACCAATTTTTCCTGTAGACTTTATATTAACCCTTATAATCAATATCTAGGAGGGACCCCTAGAAGGAAAAATTATATTGTTAAAAGGTTTTGGGTAGAAATAGGGGGTTCTGGAAAAAAGATTAGTTATAATTAAATTTCTAAATACTGGGCTAAAATAATTGAAGTTCTATTAGATTAAAATAAATTATAAGTGGGCATAAAAATTTAATCCGGAAAGAGATATATAACAAGAATTGATTAAAAGATAGTTTAATACAAGACAAGCTTTAATTAGAATGTCATAATATATAAAAAAAATGTTAGCAAGCGCAAAAATCATAGGAGCTGGATTAGCGACAATCGGATTAGCTGGTGCAGGTGTTGGAATCGGGACTGTATTCGCAGCTTTAGTAAACAGTACAGCTAGAAACCCTTCAATCAAAGGTCAATTATTCTCTTATACTATTTTAGGTTTCGCATTAACAGAGGCGATCGGATTGTTCGCGCTGATGATGGCCTTCTTATTATTATACTCATAATAATAGAAACCATTAGATTTTTATAAAGAAATTTATATAAATCCCCCTTTTTCTTAATTAAGATTTAAATTTTTAATGGCCATCATTAATCTTACCGATTTATTATAAATAACAAGAATTGATTAAAAGATAGTTTAACACAAATCATGTCTTAATTGACATGATATTACAAAAAATCAAATGGGTTCAAGTGTTTTTCTTTATAATATGATTGATGTTTCAGAGATCTTACTCTCGCAATCATTTGCTCTTAATAATAATGAGCATCTTTTATGTTTATCCCTGTCAATTTTACCTGTGGGTGTAAATTTTTATGATGATCTTTTAATACAAAAGAATCAAATTAAAAAAGATAATAAAGGGAGATCTGGGGTTTATTTATTCTATAATAAAATAAACAAAAAATGTTATGTAGGGAGCGGGGTTAATTTGTCGGATAGATTATCTGACTATTTTTCTGATTACTATTTAAATAGATTAGATACTCAAACTTTTTTAATAGTGAAAGCTATTAAAAAATATAAATTGGAGAATTTTTCCTTAACTATTTTAGAGTATGTGGATAATAGGGAATTAGCAATAGAACGGGAACAATATTGGATAGATGAAATTGATCCCGAGTATAATATTCTTAGATTTGCAGGATCCTCTTTAGGTTACAAACATACGGAAGAGAGTCTTGAAAAAATAAGAAAGGCTGTAAGTGGTAAAAAACGTACTCAGGAAACTAAAAATTTAATGAGTGAAAATCGTAAAGGTGAGAATAATGGATTTTTTGGTAAAACCCATTCTGAGGAAACTAAAACTCTTATGAAAGCTGCTGCAGCTAACAGAGAAAAACCTCCTGTTACTGGTATTGAAGTTGAGATTACAGATCTTGAGACTAATATAACAACTAAGTATGATTCTGTTCGATTAGCTGCCAAAGCTATTAATTCAGATATTAAAACATTACTACGTCGGGAGAAATCTCAATTAGAAAAAGGTATTAATACACCTTATAGAGGTAGATTTATGATAGTTATTAGAAGATCTTAAGTCTATTAGTTTAGGTTGGTTTTTATTTCCAACAAAGGGAATTACTTTATTTATATATATATTTAATAGTGAGTGTAGTAATGTATTAACATTATGAGGGTTGGCGGTGGGTCACTTCCTTTTTTTTTTTGCTTTAATGATGGCGTTCTTATTATTATACTCATAATGATATTAACAAAATCCCCCTTAATTCTTCCAATTGTCTCCTTAATTTTTATAATCTTTATCTCACTTCTTAAAATAATTATTGTCTCCTTACAATGGAATTTATCAAATTTACTATAATTTTTTCCTGATAGTTATGAACAATTATATCCTTTATGTTCACTTTTATTTGTTTTACCTGTCGGTGTTAAATCTTATGAAAATGCTGATTCACAAAAATTAGCTATTTTAACCGACAACAAAGGCAAAGCTGGGATTTATCAATGGTCTCATAAAGGTTCAAGTCTAAAATATGTTGGTAGTGCTGTTGATTTAGGAAAAAGATTGTATGATTATTTTTTATTATCTTATTTACTTAATCCTAATAAGAGAAGCTATATTTATAAAGCTCCCTCCGGGCGCTCCGCCCGGGGGGTGCCCCCCCCCCCTGGGGAGCTTTACTTAAAGATGGACATTCTGCATTTAGACTAACTATTCTTGAGCATATTGATATAACTAATCTTTCTAAAGAGGACTCAAGAAAATTAATATTAGCACGGGAACAATTTTATATAGATAAAATACAACCTAAATATAATATACTTTCTATAGCAGGAAATTCATTAGGGTTCAAGCATTTAGAAGAGACTAAAAACAATTAAGTGAGTTAAAAAAAGGGGGGGGGGAGAGGAATCGAACCAATAATTCTAATACTATAACTCTCCCAAAAATGATAAACCCTAAGCTTAATGAATAAATCAGTTCGATTGCCCTCTCCCCTGGGGGGCAAATATTTATAAGATTTATTCTTATAAAATAATAAAAGCGCGGATGATAGAATCGAACTATCAATACAAGATCATGAGTCTTATGTGCTGACCTTTACACTAATCCACATTTATATATTTAAAAAAATAATTTGTGTAACATATTAAGAATTAAGTTTTTATACTATTATTCTCCTTATATATTAAAGTATTAGAATTCTTTATTTTAGTAACGCCGATACCATTAGCTTCTCTTTATTTATCAACAATCTTTCCTTCGGGACGATTAGCTGTTTATATATTTCATCCGGCTGCGCGTATTTTTCAATTATAGAGTTCAATTATATGGACGGTTAAATCAACTAACTTTTTATCAATTAAATTTTGATATATTTTTAAAAATCCTTCTCATTTGCCTTCTTTGTGTGCTTGCATATGAAGAAGAGGGTGGTTTTTCTTTTATAGAAGAATCTGCATTCGGAAGTATAAAAGTAGCCTGGTATAAAATTTAATAAGATATCATTACCTAAGGGGGGGTGTTCACACCTATTAGTAATGAACTGCAAGATGCAGTGAGTCTAATACTACATTAGGATAAACACTTAAAATTAAAGAAACAATGAAGAAAAAACTCTCGTCTAATTATATCTTAATTAATCTGCGAGTTTATACATCATTGATGAATGGAAATAAGGGGTAACAAGAGCTCTAAATTTTGTCATTGAGTCTGACTTAATGTAGATTCTATACCGATCTTTACTTTTCTTGTGAGATGTACAATTTAAATTTAAGTTTTCCTTTAAAACCTTAATTAATAATTGAACTTCTTCAAAAGTGAAAGAGTGTGTACAAAATGTAAAACCTGAATCCTTCTTAGCTCCATCATCCATTGCCCAATATGCTAAAGATCTCGCAGTTAAAAGTTCACCAATATTTAAAGGTATTATTTTAACTTTATCCTTATAGAATAAATCATGATAATAATTAAAACAAGGCAAAGAATAAGAATAAAAAAGGATTCTACTATAAATCTTACCTGTTCTAAAATTAGGTTTTCGATCACTATACTTAAGCCCAGAATTACAATAGTCTTTAAATAAATCATATAAATGTATTATATATGCTTCATTTATTAAGCCTTGCTCAAACTGTAAAGCATTTAACCCTTTAGGCATTTTACGAATATATAAATCCCCTAAACAAACACCAATTATTACTTCATGTAGATCAGAGGGTACAGTAAAAGAATTTCTTTCCTCTTTAGTAATTCTTTTAGAACTATAAAACCGATTAACAAAACCAGCACTTTTAACAAAACCTGCACTAATAAATTTAAAAACTGTAAATATGTTAGACTTGAACTTTCTAGATCATGTCAATTAAGACATGATTTGTATTAAACTATCTTTTAATCAATTCTTGCTAAATAAATTTTTCCGGGAATTAAAAATTCCCTCGAATCTGAAATATTATTATCAGTCTTTGTTCCCATTATGATTTATTCTAATGAAAATTTAAACAAATCAACTATTTTATCAGATAATAAAGATAAAGCTGCTATTTATATGTGGACTCATAACTTATCTGGTAAAAGATATGTTGGTAGTGCTGTAAATTTTTCTAACCGAATAAATAATTATTTTAAAAAAGGCTATCTAGAGCGTAATAAAACTATGTATATTTACAATGCTTTACTTGTTCACGGTTATTCGGCATTTACTCTTACAATCTTGGAATATATAGATATTACTAATTTATCTAAAGAAGATGCTAAAATTTTAATTCTTGGGCGAGAACAGTTTTATCTTGATATTATATTTTCGGTAGATGAACCTAATACTTACAATATACTTAAAGTTGCAGGCTCTTCCTTAGGTTACAAACACACTGAGAAATCTTTAAAAAAACTGGTAAAGATCATCATATGTTCGGTAAAACAGGTGAGAACCATCCTTTCTTTGGTAGAAATCATTCTTCAGAAACAATCGCTAAAATTAGTATTTCTAAAGGAGGAGGAACTATTTATGTTTATGATTCCAAGGGTTCACTTGTAAATAATTTTAATTCTACTAGAGAAGCAGGGAAGTTCTTTAATTGTTCCCATGTATTAATATATAAATATCTTAAGAATGGGAAATTGTTTAAAAAACAATGGATATTATCTACACCCCCCCTCGGTACGGATGATATTCTAATGAGTCTTATGTGTTAACCATTACACTAATCCACATAATTATTTTCAAGGGAAGATTATTGGTTTACCGTGAATCTTCCTTCCGTATTAATTCTAATAACTATAGATAAATATTTTTTAATCCCGTTGGGCCCTCAGTGTCAGTAACGGGGGTTAGACAAATATACTATAAATCGAGCCCCGCGGCCCTCCGCAAACATGCGGAGTGGCCCCATTAACTAGAGGGGACATTTGTTAATTTATAAGTTATATGTTTTAATATTTATAATTGTTATAAGGTTATCATTAATCTTGATAAACATCCTGTTGGGCCCTTTCCTGTTTCTCGTCTGGAAATTGGCAATTTTTATTATATAATAATTAACTATATAAATCTAATTTTTAATTATTTTAGATAAGGTAATTTAAATTAGATTGTTCAAGTCTTTTCTAATATGAATAATAGATTAGGCATATTTTGTAATTTAAATCTTCTTGGGAATGTAACTTAATTGGTAAAGTACTAAGCTTTTATCTTATCAAATCAGAGTTCGAGTCTCTGCGTTCTCATTTATCTCTTTTCTATATCTATATCTATAAATCTTATATTAAACATTATACCCGGAGATTATATATGATAATTATATAACATAATATAATAAATATTATTATTTAGTCCTTTTTGGAGGGGGGAAGACTCGAACCAATTTAATAAAATCTTTCTCTTTTTATTAGCGAAGCCAATATTCTGGAAGCAAAAGATAAAGAATAATTATATTAAGGCTAGGATTTATTCTTAAAAGGTTATTTATTTTTAATTTATTCACCTTTAAACCTTTAAAATATGAACTTAATATTTTCATACAATACAAATTTATTAGAGATCCTTGATTTTTCATCATTGTTGTTAATTGTGCCTGTTATAGTTTATTCTAATGCTGAGACAGAGAAATCAAAAATTTTATTAGATAATAAAAAAAAAGCTGGGATCTATCTGTGGAAACATATAAAAACAGATAGAATTTATGTTGGTTCTGCCTTTGATCTATCTATACGATTAAAGTATTACTATAATAATAATTATTTAGAGTGTAATAAAACTATGTATATCTGTAATGCTCTTCAAGTGCACGGACATTCTTTGTTTTCTTTAGAGATTCTTGAGTATATATCAATCACAAATCTATCAAAAAAAGAAGCACGTAAATTAATTCTTTCTAGGGAACAGTATTATATAGATTCTCTTGAGCCTAAATATAACATTAATCCAATTGCAGGATCTCGATTAGGAGCACAGCATACTGAGGATACTTTAGTAAAAATGAGTGAAGCAAAAATTGGTAATAGTAATCCAATGTATGGTAAGACTGGTAAATTAAATCCGATGTTTGGTAAATCGCATTCTTCTGATACTAAAGCTAAAATTAGTTTAGCTAATATAGGTAAATTAATCTCAATAGAGACTAAAGCGAAAATGAGTGAAGCCTTGTCTGGTGAGAATAATCCTTTATTTGGTAGAACTCATGCTGAAAAATCAATAGCTTTAATGAGCGAAGCCATGACAGGTGTGAATTATACTATGTTTGGAAAATCTCATTCAGTTGAGACTAAAGCTAAAATTAGTGCAACACAAGGAACTGCTATTCTTGTATATGATTTAGACAAATCTACTCTTACCTATACTTTTCTTTCAGCTTTTAAAGCTCCCCAGGGGGGGGGCACCCCCCGGGCGGAGCGCCCGGAGGGAGCAGGAAAATTTTTTAATGTAACTCATTCTACTATTCTAAGATATGCTAGGAATGGTAAATTGTTTAAAGAACAATGGTATTTATCTTTATCAAAAATTTAAAAAAGTTAACTCAGATGAGGGATAGAAGGGAACTATCCCGTGTGACAATACGTTATCTCGTGTGACAACACGTTAACACCCACCGCCCCTGTCTGTATCGGGCCCCCATTACACAGCCATACTGAATTATAGAGCATTTTTTTATTATTATCATTAAGAACTACATGAAGTAATTTTATGTTATATAAATACAGTATTGACATATGAAATAAATATATAGTTATAGCTTAGTATTAAATTTTAGTAAAAGGTTTGATTCTACTTTATAGTGATTTTTAATATTACCAGCCCGAAGCGAGGAGGGCTTACCTCAAATTTGAGAATGTAACTTAATTGGTAAAGTAACTAGTTTTTATTTAGTAATATCGGAGTTCGAGTCTCTGCGTTCTCACTAGATTCATTAAATGAATCTATATAACTATATATAACTATATATGACTATATTTATAAAAAATAAATCTTATAATAAAAGATCTATCCGGGATATTAATAAATTATTTATTAAAAACATCTTATTTTCTTATTTAAATTAGATGATCAGCCTCCTCCCGAAGGGAGGGGGCCCCCCTGCGGGGAGCCTCTTTGGGGTTAATTGAGGGATTCGAAGAATTGATCAGCGACGTTGCCATAGATCTTTCTATGCAATAAGCTATCAGATTTGCTAAGGATCAAAATTAATAAATTAATATTGACTACTCTCTCTCTCTGAGAATGAATATACCGATAAAAGATCTATAAGACCTTAAATAATATAATAATACTTATTCCCAAAGGGGCTGATTATTATTTTTTCACAAAACCTCTGACTACTTTATTTGATCAATAATAAATTTTTTTTATTTATTTAAATAAGCCTGCTTAAATAAAGTAGTATGCCTTATATACAAAAAATAAAACTTGATTAATTAACTTTTATAATGATAATTACTTGTTTAACAAGAGACTAATTCAAGTTTCTGTTCTTCGGGCTGAAACACCCTGAGTTTCTATAGATAAATAGTAAGTAACTTTTCATATATAAGTGGGGTCCAACCAGGATTAGTGAGATCTTTTTCTTTTTATTAGCGAAGCCAATATTCTGGAAGCAAAAGATAAAGAATAATTATCTAAGGCTAGGATTTATATATTTTGGTTATTGATTATTAAATTAATTCACCATTACCAGGAGCTCTAAATAAAAAAATGAATATCTTATTACATTTATTAACATTCACTTCTATTCTATCAGCCCTTTTAGTTATTACTGCTAGAAGTCCTATAGTTTCGATATTGTTCTTAATAGCAGTATTTATAAATATAGCTGGTTACTTAATTTTATTAGGTATTAATTTTATTGCCTTAGCTTATATAATGGTCTACATCGGGGCCATCGCAATATTATTCCTTTTTGTAATTATGATGCTAAATGTACGTTTAACAGAGATTAATCAAATAGGAGCTAATTATAGTAAAAATGTGCCATTAGCAGTTATAATTGCATCAGCATTAAGTTACTTAATAACATCTAACTCTTCTTTATCTAAATTAGATAATGTTTATTTAATTTCAACTATTTTTGATAAATTAAATTATTTGTTCTTAGGTATTAACTCTTCAGATAATACTGTCTATACTGGATTTAATGCAATTTACAATAATATTTTTGTTAATTACGATCAAATCCAAGCAGTAGGTGGGATTATGTATTCTACTTATGGATTGTATTTAGTTCTTGCTTCGTTCATTTTATTATTAGCTATGTTAGGTCCTATCATTATCACGTTAGATAACCCTCAAAAAGTGTCTAACACCCCCCCCCTAGTAAATCTTTTAATTTATTAAAGAATAAGGAAAATAATTTAGGTGTTCTTCGTCGACATTATAGTACTAAAAGACTAACTAAAGTTGAAAAGGATTCTTTCTCTGTACCTCAATATTTAGATGAAGTAATAATTGGTTGTACTCTCGCCGATATTCATATACGTTATATTCCTAAAGGGATAAATCCAAGATTAGAGTTTTCACAAGGTATAGTTAATGAATTATATCTTTTTCATTTATATGATTTATTCAAGGATTTTTGTCCTTCTTCACCTAAATATAGTCACCCTAAACCTGATAAACGTACAGGAAAAATATATAGTAAAATAATTTTTTATACTTATTCTTTACCTTGCTTTAAGTATTATCATTCTTTATTTTATGTGAATGGTGTAAAAATTATCCCTGACAATATAGGTGAAATATTAACACCTGTAAGTTTAGCGCATTGGGCAATGGGAGATGGATATAAGTCTAAATCAGGGTTTACTTTTAGTACAAACTCCTATACTCTTAGTGAAGTACAACTATTGGTTAAAGTTTTGAAAGATAAATTTGATTTAAATTGTACTATTCATAAAACTTCCGGGAAAGATCAACATCTTATTTATATAGCAACTGGCTCAATGTCTAAATTTCGATCTTTAGTAACTCCACATTTCCATGAATCAATGATGTATAAAATTGCTGGCTAATTATTATTTATGGTTTAATTGTGTGCCGAGGGAGCCACTCGCCGTTGGGCTCCCTTCTTTTTCTCATCTATTATTCCGTTAGACTCTAAAAAGGAGTCTAACACCCCCCTTACCGCGAAAGTGGCTCAAATAAACTATTTAACAATATTAGTAGGGTTATCTTTTATTTTTTATTATTTTTCGAGATTTCTTCATTATTTTCTGAATTTGTTTTATCTATTTTTGTTCCAGTAATGATATATAAAAATGCTGATACGGACAGATCTCAGATCCTGTCGGATAACAAAGGGAAAACAGGGATTTATATGTGGACCCATAATTCCTCAGGTAAAAGATATTCATCAGGGTAGCTTGGTGAGGGGGGGGGCCGAAGCTAAGTCCTGTAGGGTATATAGGGTATTATTATGGAGAATAGGGGTAGATCGGCGTGAGATAAAATTAACGGGATTAAAAAAGTATAATTTAAATTCAGTATACTCATTATTATAAATATCTTCAATTACATTAGATAAATCTCACACCACATATTCAAATTGGATTGTTTAATTGGTTCGAGTCCCCTCCCCGAAAGTTTTCATTAATACCTAGCTAATTGATAATCAACCTGCAAAATTTTATGCTAATAACAAAGAATCTAATTCTTAATTTATAAAAAGAATAAAGGAAAGCTAATATTTCTCTATAACTGTAAAATCAAATTATAAAGATATCCTTTTAGTGTAATAGTTAAAAGTGAGTGGAGACAAAAAGACTCGAACTTTTCTCTTTAGTATGCAAAACTAATGTATTACCAAGATATACAATGTCCCCTTAATATTATAGTAGGGGCGGGGGTTTCTAGGGGATAGGGGGTGATCATCACAACCCTACTTTAACCCATCACACACTTTTTAACCCTTTTTAATTTCTCTTTTTCTAGATTTCACTACACGCCCTTATGAGGGAAAAATATTTTTAGAGTATATCGCTCTCACAATTGTCAAGCATTCAACCCTTGGACATATAATTTAAGAGGCTTCATATGTTTAAACCAATAATCCTAATATAATCATTACCCAACCACCGGGAAGGGGACAACCGTGATTTATAATGACATTATTATCGCTTATAACTTGTGTTTCCTTCGCCTCCTTTTTATTCTAAAAAAAAATCTATGGTGCTAACTGTTTTTCAAAAGGTGCAAGAAAATTAAATAAAGATAAATTTGGAGAATATCCTTTTAATCATGATTTAGATAAAATTTCATTTAAAGATCGTGAAGAATTCATTAATTTACATCACAATAATATTTTATCTTTAGACCCAGATTTTTGGAGTAAAGCAGATGAACCATTATTGTTTTTAGCTTTTTGCTTTGAGTATAAAGAATATTACGAAAATCCTTCAGAATTCATTACTCATCTTCCAATACAATTAGATGCGACATGTAACGGTTTACAACATCTTTCATTAATCACAGCTAATCAAAATCTTGCTAGATTAGTAAATCTTTTACAGAATACAGAAGATAAAAATCCATATGATCTTTATAGTGTTGTGTTAGATGAAATAAATAAAAGAATTGAAAATATAATATCTAATGAACCATTATATATTAATTTAAAATATTTAAATTTAGATCGTGCTATAGTTAAACGTTCAATTATGACTATACCTTACAACGTAACAATTAACGGCGTAGTAGAGCATCTTAAAGAATTCTTCAATAAAGAATATAAAGATAACAATTATCTATATATTCCTAAAAATAAAAATCATGGTACAAAATATATAACAGGTAAGGATTTATTTAAATTAGCATCAATAATTCATACAACTTTATATAATTCACATCCAGAATTACAAGAAACAGTAAAATATTTTAAAGATATTGTAAATGTAATGACTGATTTAGATTTACCTGTTGTTTGGTTAACACCTGGTGGTCTTCGTATTAAACAAAAATATGTAAAAAGAGAATCAACTAGAATTAGAAGTGGCAATTACAGAGGAGCATCATATAATATTGTAATTCCTACAGATAAAATTGATAAAGTTTCACAACAAAGTGCATTTATGCCCAACATTATACATAGCCTTTGACGGTAGTACAATAACAATATTAGTTAAAAAATTAAAAATTTTAGGTATGTATAATATCTATTCAATACATGACTGCTTCTCTACTACGGCTAATAATATTTCTTTAATTAATGAATTAGTACGTGAAGCGTTCTGTGAAATTTATGGTGATGAGGAATTTTTATTTAATCTTCATAAATTCTTTATTGAATATATTGGAGGAAATTATGATATTTATTATAATGATGAAAAATTTTTAAATAAAAATTCAATAACTAAGAAAATGGCTCTTGAAGGTAAATTTACTGTTGTTCAAAATGGAAATATATTTGATATACCTGAACTACCTAAAACAGGTGATTTTATTAATTTTAAAAATAATCTAAAAAATGCTATATATTTAATAAATTAGTTTTTTAAAAATCTACATCCTGTGTACTAGAGTGGAAGCTTAATGGTTTTTATTAAAAAGGAATATTTTTATTAACTCTTGGAGTAGGAAAAATCAATGAATTTTTTGATCTTCATTTGAATAATCCGAGGGTAGGGTTGTGGGTTTAACCAGAGTTAATAATATTTTTATTATTTTTATATTTTTATTATCCTCTATAACGAGACACATGATTGTATCAGTTGGGGTGTTTATCCTAATATCATCAAAAGCCGTTAAGAGCAGTGTTGATGGTGAGTGCTGTTATAGTTAACTTTATAGAATAAAGTTAACATCCTCTCCTTCTGAGAAGAGGAGGCTTAATGATTAAAGCAAGTAACTGTTAATTATTGGATAGAGGTTTGATTCCCCATAAAGGGGGGGAGTTACTTGCTTTATCAACAAATATAAATAGAAATTCTATAGGACTTGTTATATAATTTCTTTTGCCTTCTCTCTGGGATGGAGGGGGATTGAAGAGTATATTTTTATCACGCCCGATTCCATAACGTGGTACAGGGGCTGGTTTGTGTAGTTTTTGCAAATTTATTAAGATCATTAACTAATTTACAATTTGGAGCCTGTCCTTGTGAGTGGTAAGATGAGTTCACCCCAGCTTCAAGTTTTAATAATTTAGCTGGAACTTTGTTATCTCTGATTAAATCTTTAGGTATTAAAATTCTTAAATATAAAGTTTTAATATTATAACCATTTTGATCTATATTATTATCTAATATAATCATTGATCCACTTTCTTGACCTCCTTCAATTATACCATTTAAATGTTGTTCATAAATATTTATTAATTCATTCAAAGAGTTAAATGAATTTAGATAACTAATTGTATTTATTTTTTTAACACCCTGTGGTGTTATATATTCTTCAGAGATTAAATAACCTATATCTTTAACTAATACATTTTCTTCTATAGCTTTTTCAGCTAAAGTAAATAAATTAGCTAATAAAATATTTTTAGCTTTTACAAATGGATCATTAGTTTCAATTATAAATTTATCACTTAATTTTAAAGCATTAGAAAGTTTTCCGTCGAAAATAGGAGCAATATAATTTAATAAAAATCCATCAAATTTTTTATAATCAGTATTATAAACATTATAATGATTAATTTTTACATCTTTATAACTTAAATAAACTTTTTTACTTAAATTTTCTTGTCTGTTTTGTCGTCCAATTATAGGCTCGAAATCGTAATTTTGTATTTTCACTGATGAAATATGAATAGGTTTAGTATCTATCCAAACACCATCTTCATTTCTAATCATAACTCTCTTACTATAATTAAATGTAAAAGTTTTCTCTGTTTTTTCATTTTTTATTTCAAATGTATTTATATTTTTAGATGTAATTTCTGTCTTTAATGTTAAATTTTTACCCGAATTTAAATAAATAGATTCAATAGTATTATGTAATTCTTCAGTAATAAAATTTTTATTTAAACCAGAGAATTTAGTAATAGGTCCTTTATTAAAGGGTTTAATACTATAAAGTTTATCTCTTAAAAAGATACCTTTTTCTAAATAGTATTCATGATCTTTTTCTATCGTATAATCTTTATCAGCTAATTCATTTTTCATTTGACCTAATCCATCACCTAAGTATTCTTTTGGTAAAGGTTTGTT
Source organism: Mortierella sp. BCC40632 (assembly GCA_011634665.1). Lineage (NCBI taxonomy): Eukaryota > Fungi > Mortierellomycota > Mortierellomycetes > Mortierellales > Mortierellaceae > Mortierella > Mortierella sp. BCC40632. Next base: position 58,497 of record WAEK01000033.1, read on the forward strand.
TAAGATTACACAGTCTGTATCAGAATAATAAATTTCATAACCAGGTAATCGTTTAAATTTATCTATTTCTATTCTAGCATAAGAAGTTATTGCAGCAGCAATAGCTATATTAGCAGCTCTAGATTCTAAACCTTTTTCAAAAGTTTCTAAAAGTTGATTGAATAAATCAGGTGAATCTTTAAATAGTTCAGGATTAGGAGCTTTATCAAAAGAATAACCAGCAACTTTTTCATCAAATGTAGTTTGTTTTACATTAGTAAATGTTTTTTCAATTTGTTCCATTAAGCTAAGATCACTAGTAATAATATTCATTTTGTATTCTCTATGTTGACCCCATTTACCATATAAAGTATTTAAACAAAGTTTGAAAACATCTCTTTCATCTTTATTTCCGGTTCGTTTTAATTCAAATAAAGGTTCAACATAATTATTAAAAACATTATCACCTTTTTGAAATTCCCAAGCTTCGATTAATTCTATTTTACATCCTAATGATTCAGCATATTTTAATTCTTCAGAAAAGTAGTAACCTTTGAAAGTACCTGTTGGAAAGACTAATCTATCCTGTCCTTCAATTTTAACATAAAGTGGTAAAACAGGAATATTTAATGTTACAGGTACTTTAACTTTAACTAAAGCAAACCCAAAGAAATCTTTTAATCCTAAATTAACATCATATTTTTTAGGAGTACCAACAGGCATAGTATTTAACATACAGTAAGGATAAAGAGAATTAATATCGTAATAATATAATTTTTTTCCAAAAGGTTTGTATACTGCAGTATGAGCTCCATAATAAGCTTTAGAAATTAAATTTTGCATTTTTTTACTAAACATTCTTATTTTAATATCTTCATCTAAATTTCTTTTTCTAAATAATTCCATAACTAGTTGAGGTAAAGTAATACAATGAGTAAAATCTATATGGAAATTATCAACAAGAATTCTAAAGAATTTTTCAATAGCTTTATGTAAACCAACAGTATCTATTTCGTTGTAAATAATAGAATATTTTTTAAAATTAAAATTACCATCTTTATCAAGAACATCAATATTTAATAATAGTTCTTTATAAGAAGATAACCAGCTAGGAATTTTACCATTATAATCTAAGGAATTTTCATTTACCCAATTATGATTAAAGGGTAATTTACCTAAAGATTCATTTACTTTAATTTTAAAACCTTTTAAAATTTTATCTAATTTAATAGGCATTAATTTATAAGAATCTTTGAACTCAAATATATGGTTATTATGTTCAAATTTAATATAAAATATAGAATTACCAGGATCCATTAAATATTCAATTTTATCTGATCCTTTATTTTTTATAATATCTTTCATAATCAAATAAGCATCAAAACCACCAGCATAGTGAGCAAAAAAGGAAACTTTTTTAACAGGGTAATCATAATTTAATATAAATTCTAATGCTTTTTCTACACAATCTAACCCATAAAACGCTTTAAATCCAATAGTGGGAATATATATACCAAATAAATATGGAGTAGCAATTCCTTTATCATTTTTAAAAGTTTCAAGATCATAAGTACAGAAATAAGGGTTAAATTTAAGATTAGTAATATATTTAAATTTTAAAGTTGAAATATATTTAGTATTAAATTCAGTTTTATATTTTTTAAATTTATCAATAAAAGAATCATCATTAATGTCTGATACAGATTGATTGAAAGAATCATGTTTTATTGATTTAGATTTACTATTAGTAGAATAGTTTTTGATTAAAGAAGGGTATGGAGAGTTATTCCATAAAGTAGTCTCAAAAAGAGATAAGTTAAATTTAGTTAAGATCATATTTTTTTTTTTTGTTTTTTATTTTATAATTCGAGCGGGCCACTTATACAAACTTTACAAGGCCTAGCATAAAGCAGGTGCAGAGTAATTATATCCTCTATAACGGACACAGGATTGTATCAGTTGGGGCCTTTATCTGTATATCATCAAAAGCCGTTAAGAGGAATGTTTAATAGGGGGGATAGGGGTATAAATCTACTTATCACTTATTTATTATCACACTTTTTTTTATTTTATTTTTTTTTTCTTCAGACTAAAAACTCTACAACCCCTTATGAGGGAAATAATAATAATATTTTTATTTGAGTAAACCACTCTCACAAGTATTATCTATATAATTTAAGAGGGTTTATATTGATAATGTTATCGCTTATACCTTGTGTTTTCCTAGCCTCTTTTTTAAAAATATACACAATGATAAATAATAATAATAATAATAATAATTACACTAAATTTAAAACTTCATCTGATTTTAAAATTGGATGGAATGAATTTGAATTTAATATTAATAATGTTCCTCTTACAGATTCTGTTTTATCTTTTATTATATACAGATTTTGCGAGGAAGTTGTTCCTTTATTTAATGGGAAAAGCTATCGCATTATACTTAAACTAAAATTTGAGAACAATCAAATTAGATCTATTTCTTATATGCAATTATTACGTAAAGAATCTTTTGAAGACTTAAAATCTATTTTTCTAGATTTTTGGAGACTTAAAAATCAAAATTATCACTTAATGAATGTTAATGAAGTTATTCTTCAATTTAAAATTTTAACTGTTGATAAACCATCTAAAATAGTTAAAGCTAAAAATCCTATATCAAATGTTAAACCTTCATTTACCTTTAAAGGTTATTCCTTACCAAATACTATGGATTTATATCAATGGGGTAATGTATCTTTTAATGATGATTATACTAATGCTATGATTACTAGTGGTAGAACTCTTTCCTATAGTGTTACTTTATATGGATTAAAATCTATAGTTCATGTATTTTCTTCTGGTAAATTATTATTTAAATTTACTGATGAATTGTTCAATTCCTCTGATTTATCTTCATTTAAAAGAATTATTAATAAACAAGAATTTATTTTTCATAATGGTGTTAATGTACTGAAAACATTAAAAAGAAAATGTAAATTTATACAAAAATTATTACCTGCTCTACACAGATCAGAAAATTTTATTACAATGGATCTTGAAACTCGAACTATTAATAATAATATGAGTATTGTTTGTATTAGTTATTTTGATGGTAATAACTATTCTAGTTTTTATCTTAATAATTATAATTCTGAATTTGATATGATATCTGCAGCTTTTAAAGCTTTGTGTATACGTAAATATGCAGGTTATAGAGTTTATTTTCATAATTTATCTAAATTTGATTCAGTGTTTTTACTTAAACATTTAACTTCTTTATATAAAATTAAACCTATTAAAAGAGATGGAGCTTTAATCGAGATTAAATTAAATTTTGGTAAAGGTAGTCTTTATATTCATGATTCATTATTGTTATTACCCGCTTCTTTAGCTAAATTAGCTAAATCTTTTAAAGTTGAAAATAAAGGATTTTTCCCTTATAAATTTATTAATAATAATGATATACCTCTTAATTATGATGGACCTATACCTGACTTTAAATTTTATAAAGATATTAAATTAACTACTTATTTAGAATATGTAAATAATCATAAATTAAAATATTCTTCTTGGAATTTAGAAAATGAAATTATAAAATATTGTGAACTTGATGTAAAAGTTTTATATCAAGTAATTAACAAATTTAGTATTGAGATTTTCGATTTATATAGAGTTGATGTTCTTAAATATCCTACATTACCATCTTTAGCTTTTACTATTTTTCGTACTAGATTTATGAAAAATGAAAACATTCCTATTGTTTTGGGTGAGATGTACAATGATTTATATACTGGTTATACAGGTGGAGCAGTAGATGTTTATAAACCTATTGGTAATAATGTCTATAGTTATGATGTTAATTCATTATTTCCTACAGCCATGTATAATTGTGATATGCCTGTTGGTACACCTATTTATTTTGAAGGTAATATTAGTTTAACTAATAATAACTCATTCGGATTTTATTATGTTAAAGTTAGTGCTCCCAAAGATCTACATAAACCAATATTACAATTAAGAATTAGAACTCATAATGGTGTACAAACAATCGCTCCTGTTGGAACTTGGGAAGGATGGTATTTTAGTGAAGAATTAAATAATGCAGTAAAAAACTATGGTTATGAAATTGAAATTTTAAGAGGTTATCTTTTTGAAAAAGAAAATATTTTTAAAGAATATGTAGAAACTTTATATAAAATTAAAGAAGATAACTCTCCTGATAATAAAAATATTCCTGATGATCTAAAAGACCCTTGTAAATGTTTAATAGCTAAATTTCTATTAAATATGTTATATGGTAGATTTGGTATGAGTCCTGATATGAGTGATCATATTGTATTAACAAGTGATGAAGCTGAAAAATATTATGATGAATATGAAATTAGTGATGTAACTAATTTTAATAATGGTTATGAATTACTTGAATTTCATTCTAAAGAGATTAAAGATAATAATATGGGTCCTAATGTTTCTGTAGTTATTTCTGCTGCTGTAACAGCTCATTCTCGTATTATTATGAGTGAATTTAAACATCTTAAAGATAATGAAATACTTTATAGTGATACAGATAGTGCACATTTATTAAAACCTTTACCCCGTGAATATGTTGGTTCTGGTCTTGGTAAAATGAAATTAGAACATATTTTTTCTAAATCAATTTACTTAGCTCCCAAAGTTTATGGTGGTTTATACGATAATATATTGTCTGGTGATAAAATTAAAAAACAAGGACCTGAATTAGTTAAAGTAAAAGGACTTAAAAATCCAATTTCTTATTTTAATCTTGAAGTATTATTATATAAAAATAATTCACTAGAAGTTAAACAAGATAAATGGTATAGATATTTTGATCAAGGTTATATTTCTATACAAGAAGAATCTTATACTTTAAAAGCTACTGGTAATAAGCGTGAATTAATTTATGATTCTAATGGTAAATTCGTTGATACTAAACCCTTTGTGCTGAAAAATGGTAAGATTATTAAATCTGATTCTACTAAATTATATTATCTTCCATTACACTCTGACTCCGCTATAATATAATAATAAAAATCCCTGATTGCTCCTCAACCTCCGTTTATAGTTGGGTGTTATAATTATAAAGTAAGATTCACACTATTTAAATAAAAAAATAATACACAAATGTTTTTTTTTCCCCTTATTAAGTATAACTATATACTATATAACATAAGGGGTTTTTTTTAATCGTGTTGGACCATAATTCTACAAATTAAGTATTTTTCCCCTAATCCCAAACCCTCAACCGTATTATGAATGATAACAAATGTAACCCCGGAGTGATTACATTAATACGATCTACACACTTAATCAGATCGAAACATATAAAGTTAAATATTTTAAATTAGATAACAAATGTATTCATATTACTTTTTTATAAAAAACCTCACACCAAATTAATGATGTAAGGGAAAAAAAGAAGATTTTTTTTATTACTATACCTCGAAGGGCTAACAAATCATGTATTTAGAATTAATAATATTCTCTAATTCTAATTTACCAATTTTAGGACATTCTGGTAATTTTAATAATTTTTTATTATGTAAGATATAAACATTATTGTCTTTTTCTTTTATTATAAAATTATTATCTTTAATTGATTGAATTATCTTCATATGAAATGACTTCAAGAAGTTAGGGTTTGAATATAATAGTATAAATTCCTTTTTAACTTCATATGATAATTCGTCCATCCTGTTGGGAAGTGTACCAAAGCAATCGTGCACACTTAAAACAGGAGTAAAATCATTTTTTATAGCACTATTAATAAGATTAATTAAATGAGCTGCGTCAAGGCTATGTATAATGTTAGGAATTATAGCATTAACTTGTTTTCGTGTATCTAGTTTATTTATCATATCTCTTAAAACCATTACTTTCTTTTTACCTCTTATACTTATACTCACTTTATGTACTTTTGATTGTAAATAGTTTTGTGTAATTTCTAATCCTGAAGGTGTAAACCATACCATAGGAATACCTAAAATTATCATTATTCTTACTATCTCTAAGAAATAATCATAAATAATTTTTAAAGATGGAAATTGTTCAAAAATAGTGTCATTAATAATGTTAGCTATTTTAAATATTTCTGGTGTATTTAATAATACATTCCCATGTTTTCCAGGTGCTTCGTATCTATATATTTTTTCAGCAATTTTTACTTTTTTAAAATTACTAATTAATTGATCTTTAATACCCATAATAGAAACATTATATGTTTTTGTCATAATTGGAGTCTTAATATGTTTACGAGTTAATTTAATTTGAGATAAATTATTAAATTCAATATTATCTTCACCAAATTTATTAATATTTTTATTAATAGGATCTAGTAAAGAAGAATAAATGTCTGCAATATTCTCACTTGGTACTAAATTTACATTTGACCCTAAATTAAAATCAGATAATAATGCTGCTAAATGCTGTACACCCGAGCACGTGGCGTCTAAAAACACAGGTAGTTTAATTATAGCATTAGGGTCTTTATCCAGATTTTTTAATGCTAAAGAAAAAGCTAAAAATAAATATGGAGACTCAGCACTAGCAATAAATTGTGGATTCATTTCTAATATTGTATTAATATTATCTTTAACCCATTTTATTCTAATATCAAATGGTTTTTTATCTAATCCATCTTTCCCATAACAATTAGCACCGTATATATATAAGTAATCTAAACCTGATTCAGTTAAAATTTGTCCATCCCAAAATTGTAAAACAGCAGAACTTAGATCACCTCCTTGATATGAAATGAAAAATGAATGAGTATAAATTCTACTTCGCCAGTCACAATGTGTGTTGAGGTAGAAAGGTATATCTTTATATACTTCAGCCAATCTTAAAGTTATATTTCTTTGAAGTATCTCAGATTTACATAATTCTTTATCAGATTCATCTATAATTTTAGCATCTAATAAAGAAATTAGTGATTTACCATTTTCTCCATTTAAATAATCCAACAATTCAGTGTTGATAGAAAATTTTATAGTATTTAAATAATTAATAGCATTATATAAATTATCCATATTCTTCATAGAGTGTTTGTGATACGTAGAACCCGTAATAACACTTTCTTTTAAATAAGTATTTTCAAGAAAACCACCATAAAGATTCTCACCCCATGGGTTAGGTTTAGTTATCATAGGAATTGATTTAGGATGAAGCATTATTTCATTTCTAATTAACTCACTATATTCAGGGTTTATAATTAAATCAATATCTGAATCTATAGTATATTCATCTGTATCAAAACTTTCATCAAAAATATGTGTTGGTTCTGACATGAATAAATACATAAAATAACCACCTAATCTACCAATTTTATTTTTATCATCTTTTTCTAAATCAACATTGTAATAACCTTTATCAATTTTAAAAGATAAAAAGCTTTCATATTCTAATTTATGTTTCTTAAATATTTCATATAAAATACTGTAACCAATACTCATAGCTATATTATTTCGTTTATTAAAATTATATTGAGAAAGTAAATAACCAAGAGTTAACAAAAGAAAATCAGGGTTATTAATATCTTCAAATAAAGTTTTAAAACGTCTTTTTAAATCTCCCTTTTGAGATGCAATTTCTAATGTTTCTTTAGATTTTTTAAAAATAGTAGGTAATTTAGATCTTATATTCTTATCACTATTAGATAATAATTTCTCTTTTAAAATATTTATCCATGATTCTTCCAATTTCTTTTGTGCTTTAATTGGATCATTATTTACTTCTTTAACAATTTCTTTAAGAGTATCTAAATAAAATGAAAAATCATCACCTTCATGTCCTAGGGAAGTAAATTTATTGTTATTAGCAGAGGACAAATTATAATTTATTCCAAGGGATAGAGTACTAAATTTTTTATTTGAACCTTTATTATCATTCAATATTAATGAATGTTTACCAGAAATGATCCCATTACCAGAATTTAATGGTAAAGATTTTTTATTAATATTATTAATTACCGGTAATAAATTTTCTTTAGGCATACATATATCTTTATCAATCTCATTAAAAGATGTTACTACATCTGTATATTCATATCCAAAACTAGTTATAACAAATAATAATTTTAGATGTATAGGTGAAATTATATGTCGTCTAGTAGAACTTCCTCCTGATATTATAATTTTTCTTTCTAAAAAGGCTTTAGTTATATCTTTCCATTTTAAATTATTAAATATGAAAACTGATTTACTAATAAGATCAGTGTCTAACGTATCCTTAAACAATTGACCCTCTCTTAATAAATAATCCAAGTCACAATTAAGGATAGTAAATTTTTTACCTTGCACATTTAAAAATTCAATTTTATGTTCTTTAAAATTAGGGTCAATATTAAATACATGATTAAATTTGTAATTAATCAAACTATTAGCTATATTATGTTTGTCTATACTAGTTTTAGTAAAAAAGATAGAAGCAATAAGGTTATAAGAATTAGATTTGTGAAATTCTGTTGAAGAGAACACACAAAAAATTTTCCAAGAATTTTTATTAATATTTTTTAAATTGTTTAAAACCATTGTTAATTGTATATTATATATAAAAAGAGGCAAGCGAATAACCATTAGGTTATTTAACTATGTAAATAAACTGGGCACCCTCTTAAAGCTACCAGTTTAAGTTTAAAATAATAGCAGACCCCGGGGGCCTGATCTCCACCGGGGTCGGAGACCGCCGTCCGGCGGGATCAGATAAATATTTAACAAAAGTTAATATTTAACAAGTTATCTCACCTTAGGGGTACAAACTAACAGAATTGCACTGATCTAAACCAAACACATATAGATACTTGGTAAGTATTAAAATTATGAATAGGTTTACTGCTACCAGAGTTTGTTAAAATTGTTTTTCCTCATAACGACGTGTAGTGAAATCTATAAAAGTAGAAATTAAATAGGGTCAAAAATGTGTGTAGAGTATTAGTAATAATGTGATATTCTGCCCGGGGGGTGTTTTCCATTACTCTGTTAAATAGAAAACAATTTATTATCAATGATTACTTATAAATTTTAAATAATCTCTAGAGAATTGTTCAAAATTAATTATAAGTTCATACATAAAATAAATAGAAGCTAAACAACTAATAAATATAAAAATTATTAAAAAAATAGTATAAAATCTATTAACTGTATCAGAATATTTATAAATAGAATCTATAAAACCTTTTATTTTATCACTTTTAATAAAAGGTAAAAATTTATTAACAGTTTTAATATTTAAACCCTTAATTAATACAAGTCTATTAATCAGTGATAAGAGAAAAAATATAAACAGTAATAAAGTGCAAATATTTAACCCAAGTATTGAATACAATAAATCTTCAACATAATTAGTGTTAGAGAATAAATTTTCATTTACCTCCAAAGGTGAATTAGCATTAAATTTATCTAAAGGAGGATTTTCAGTTGGAAAATTATCAACCCCGGCCCGCTCCACACTGCGGGACGGGCCTGGCGAAATTGAACAATCGTCAACTGAAGTTAATGAACTATTTAATTTTCCTTTATTTATAGCAGTCGCAGCAACATGAATTAGCCCTCCTACAGCACTGGCAGCTAAAACAGCACCAACTTTTTGTATAGGAGGCATAGGGCTAGTTTTTAAAACAGTAGAAACAGCAGCAGCAGTTCCACCTACAGTTGCTCCTAACCCTATATTAGATCCAACTGTTGTAAGTGCATCACTTAATTTATCAATTCCATTACTTAATTTATCAACACCATCTTTAGTAACATTAATAGTAACATTAGAAGATAATACAGGATCAGAGGTTGAAGTATTTTCAGCAGCATAAACAGTTGGTAAAGAGAAAAATTTAAAATATAGATATAAATAGATAGACCCGAGCATGGAATATTGGGAATATCTAATAAATTTAACATCAGAAAATTTAAACCCGTCTAAAATAAAAGTAACAGAAAGAAAGGTAAAAATAATAGAAACAATAGTTAAATAATAAGACAAGAAAAAAGTAAGCATAGATTTTTTTTTATTATTAAAAAGAGGCGAGGGAATCATAATACAAGTGGGAATTACACCAAATAATATATAACGGGTAGTAAGATTTGTAATATTGGGTTAAATCATATAAACCCTCTTAAAATATATGATAAAACTTAATATAATGAGTATCATAAGACAGAAACTAATAAATATAATAAAATATTTTTCCTTCATAAGGGCGTGTAGTGAAATCTATAAAAGTAGAAATTAAAATAAAAAAAAGTGTGATAATAATTAAGTGATAAGTTGATATACACCCCTATCCCCCCTATTAAACATTCCTCTTAACTTAGGGTGGGAGTGGTAGCCGTTAAGAGGAATCAAACCTCTATCCAATAATTAACAGGGCCCGTAAGGCTTACTTACTTTATCATTAAGCGTAGATAACAGCGAGTAGGATATATCGGCGATTAAACAGTTAATTAAGAAAATAAATAAACATATCAAAACTTAGACACACTAAAATATACTTTAGAAATATTATAATATGATATCATGATATCCATCTTAATAAATAAACGAGTAAAGATTTTATTGCTCTTCACAACCTCCAATAATTAAATAATATATAATATTAGCCATACAAGTTTGTTTAGGGAGGTCTATAAAGCCGTTAAGAGGAATATTAACTAAAGAAAACCAATAATTCTCAATATTATTATTTCCCTCATAAGGGGTTGTAGAGTTTTTAGTCTGAAGAAAAAAAAAATAAAATAAAAAAAAGTGTGATAATAAATAAGTGATAAGTAGATTTATACCCCTATCCCCCCTATTAAACATTCCTCTTAACTTAGAGGTGGGAGTGGTAGCCGTTAAGAGGAATCAAACCTCTATCCAATAATTAACAGTTACTTGCTTTAATCATTAAGCTATAACAGCGATTATTATATGTATAATATTAATACACCTCCTAAAATTAATCCTATTTAGAAATAAAAAAATTAAAACCTTATTTTCAAGTTTTATATTAATCTTTAGGAAAAAGGGGGGGGGGGAGGGGAGGGTGTTCAAGCTTATTAGGGTCATTGGGCTTTAAGAAAATACTAATTTTTCTCTTCTCCCAGATTTCTTAAATCAACAAATGATCAATTTTCTGCGACTATTTTTTGATTTAGGATCATACAATTAATAAAATTTATTATGATGGTTTACGAAGGTATAAATTTATAATTCTTATTTATCATTATCTGAATTACTGTTTGCAGAAAGTAAAAAATCTTTATTATTAGATATATACCAATTATTATTTAACAATTTTCCATTTTAATAAAATATTTCATTTATTTCCTGCTGATTGCCCTATTTTCTAGAGAAGATTTTTACATATATTAAAAAGGTACTTCAAATTTTAAAGGGGTTTCCAGTATACAGCAAAATTAAATGAGCACATAAGAGAAATTTTATAGTTCATAAATTAAGAATTAGTGTATTTAACTCTACTTTTTTTTGTCTAATAAGAATAAATATAAGAATGGAGAGAGGGGGGGTGTTATAATACCTCGCAGAAGTGAGACTATAACAAAAAATTGTCGCATAGAGCAAACTCATAATAGTAATTACCCCTACTATTATGATTCAGAAACTGAGCTTGACGATAAAATCCATTGTTTCTTATATAATTTCTTCTTATCTAAATAATTAGAGATTGAACGTGTAGAACAACCAAAGAAATTAGCAGCATCTTTACAAGTATTAAAAGATTTACACAGTATTAAATCTTTCGTCTCTGAGTCTAAGGAATAAAGAAATACTTTTTTAGTAGCATGAAGATTATCTACCTTAGCAGCACTCATTTTAACTTTAACCTCAAGAGAAACTATACGACCTTGCATTTTAGCTTTTGTCTCAGCAGAATGTTTTTTACCTAACATCCCACGAGGATGGTTTTCACCTGATCTGTCAATGGTTTTCTGGATTTTACTCATTTTAGCTTTAGCTTCTTCTGAATGGGTACGACCTTTCATTCTAGCTATAACTTCTTCTGAATGTTTAAAGCCTAGGATAGAACCTGCTTCCTTAAGTATATTATAAGTATTAGGGTCTTCAACCGAAAAGAGGACATCAAGATGAAACTGCTCACGTGAAAGTATTAATTTTTTTGTTTCATCTTTTGACAAATGAGAAATATCAATGAGCTCAAGAATCGTTAGACTAAATACTGAATAACCATGATGTAGAAGAGCATTACAAATATACCTAGTTTTAAATCTATTCAAATATCCTAATGAATAATAATTAGATAATCGTTTAGATAAATTAACTGCTGAACCTACGTATCTTTTACCTGATGAGTTATGAGTCCACATATAAATTCCTGCTTTACCTTTGAGGTAAGATAGAATCTTATATTTTTCTATATCTGCATTAGGATAAATCATAATAGGAACAAAGCATGTTAATAAAACTAAAGGTTCTTCTATAAAAGAAAAACCACCCTCTTCTTCATATGCAAGCACACAAAGAAGGCAAATGAGAAGGATTTTTAAAAATATATCAAAATTTAATTGATAAAAAGTTAGTTGATTTAACCGTCCATATAATTGAACTCTATAATTGAAAAATACGCGCAGCCGGATGAAATATATAAACAGCTAATCGTCCCGAAGGAAAGATTGTTGATAAATAAAGAGAAGCTAATGGTATCATAACTACTAAATAATAAGTTCTAATATTAATATTTTTGTTTTTGAAAAAAGTAGATTTAAACTCATATTAACTAATATTCAAATTATAAATAATAATAATTAGTTTAATCCCCTAATTTTAACTATTTTATATATTATATATTCAATAAATCTAGTAAAAATTAAAAGTCACTTTTTTTAGCAGTTTAAGGGCTTTTCTAAAGAATGGTCAAGAGTTTATCTTTACCTTCCTTTTATAATAATTTGGCCCCTCTGAAGATTTATAAATTTATAATAATTTTATCTATTAATTTATCATTAATTAAAAGTTTTGTAGATTAGCTCTTTGGAGGTCATAGGTTCTCCCACTGAAATAGTCTTTTCGGAGGAGCCCCCCCCTAATTTAGGAGCTTTTTTTTGATTTTATAAGATCAGTGTCAGCTTTTGAACACTTTATAAAAGCAAAGGTTCAGCTTTTTAATAAGTAGATATATTTAGTTATAGATTACTATAAAGAAGAAAAGGTCAATAAATAATGTATATAAAAATAATAGTATTGATATGTAAAATAATTTTCAAGATAATAAAGAGATTAATTGAGGATGACTAGCCAATGATTATAAAGGAGGTATAAATACCAAATATCCTAGCTAATAATTTCAAGCTTAGCTAAATCTAGGATTATCCTATGGGAAACCAAAAATTTAAAAATAAATAAACAACCTTATGAACTGAAACATCTAAGTAATAAGAGGAAAAAAAATCAACTGAGATTCTGCTAGTAGTGGTGAGCGAAAACAGATAAGCCTGCCGGCATTAAGCTGGCTATAATATATAATTTTATTATGAATAATTAATTTCTTCCCTGATATCGTATAGGTATTTTGGGTTTAATGAAATTTCTGGAAGTGAGATATACCAAAGAGGGTGATAGTCCCGTAATAATTAAATTATAATTTGTTCTTTCTGTCGTCAACGATAATTAGAACAAATAATAATGTTTCATTTCCTAAAGAGATAAAACATTATTTAAATAAAAAAAGTAAGATGGAAGATAATCTGTCTGAATTAGGGGAACCATCCTCTAAGGCTAAATATGAATCATTGAGCGATAGTGAATAGTACCGTGAGGGAAACGTTGAAAAGTAAGTAGATAACTGGTGAAATAGATCCTGAATCAATAATCTTATAAGCAGTCGGAGTATGAAACGAATAAAATAGTATGACGACGTACCTTTTGCATCATGGGTCAGCGAGTTTATAGGTAGTGCAAGTAAAAAATTAAAGTTATCTTTTTATAAAGGTAGAATTATTTTAATAATACTTAGTGAAAGCGATCATAGATTATTTGATTTGGTTTAGGCTAATTTTTTATAATTTATGAGGAAAGTACTATATATAAGACCCGAAACCAGGTGATCTTACCATGGCCAGGTGTAAGACCGAACCAACTACTGTTGCAATAGTACTGGATGAGCTATGGTAGGGAGTGAAAGGCTATTCTTACCTGTAAATAGCTGGTATTCTGCGAAACCTATTTAGGTAGGATCTATATTTGAATTATAGCAAGTAGTGCTCTGCTTTTAGCAATCTATTTGTTATTATAACAAATGGGATTGTATTGTAAAATACAATTTATATTTAATGGGGGGATTATTATGATTCTATCCACTGAAGGCAATCAAACCAATGGTTATAAATTCAAGATATAGGGTCAGACTATGGGTGCTAAGGCCGATAGTCGAATGGGGAAGAGCCCAGAATAGTAACTAAGGTCCCTAAATAAATACTAAGTGAATATAAGGTAGTGTCGTATAGAAAACATCCATTATGTAGGCTTGGAGGCAGCAATCATTTAGAGAAAGCGTAAATGCTCAATGGTCTTTTTTTAATATATGATGCACCAATAATTTAACGGGTCTAAAGTATTTTACCGATGTTCTATCTGCAAAATAATATTAATAATATGCCTCTCTGATTAACAGAATAGGTGGTTTTTAGTGAACCATTATAAAAATTTGCTGGGTAGCAGAACATACTATAAATGGAATGAAGGGTATTTTTTAATTACCTTGACATAATAGTAGGGATTATGCTGACATGAGTAACGCAAAAGCATTAAAATATGCTTCACCGAATGCCTAAGGGTTCCATAGAAAAATTAAATTGCTATGGGTTAAACGGTCTCTAAGAATATAAGCGAAAGCTTTGATTGATGAGGAATTTATTATAAATATATTTAATAGAAAATAAATTTATAAAATTGATTTATTTTTTTTATTTATACAGGAAAAAATAATATATAATATACCGTACTCTAAACCGACACTGGTAGGCAGGTAGAATATACTAAGGTGTTGAGAGAACTCTCCTGAAGGAACTAGGCAAAATAACTCTGTAATTTCGAAAGAAAGAGTGGCTATTGAATTATTATTAAACTGAAAGGTGAAATAATAATTTGATGGCTGGCACATAAATGTGAGGTACGACTGTTTACTAAAAACACAGCACTTTGCTAACATAACAATGGATGTATAAAGTGTGATACCTGCTCAATGCCAAACGTATAAAATTTTTGGTTTCACGATCAAAAATCAAACATTGGTCAATAGCGGCTGTAACTATGACAGTCCTAAGGTAGCGAAATACCTAGTCGGATAATTGCCGACGTGCATGAATGGTTTAACGATACTTCAACTGTCTCCAGGAGAGACTCAGTGAAATTGAACTAACCGTGATGATGCGGTTTACCTACAGCTAGACACGAAGACCCTATGAAGCTTTACTGTAGTTAATTATTGTTAATTTTTTATTAAGATACAGCAATAAGGTAGTTGATTAAACAAAATTGAGAGCCCTTAACTTAATATTAAATTAACTAAGATAATATTCAATCTTTATATTACTTCTTCCTTGTATCTTTTAGGTCAAGATTGAAATATATAAAATTATTGAATATTCTTCCTTGGTTTTACCAAGGACCTGGAAAATTTTATAAAATAATTATTTTATAAAGGTTCCCCAAAGGGAAAATGATTAATTGGCAGTTTACCTGGGGCGGGATTCTCATAAATAGTATCTGAGAAGTACACAAGGTTTGTTTAAATTGGATGGAAACCAATGGGTTTATGATAACCTAATTAAGCGTAATGGTATAAACAAGCTTAACTGTAAGACAAAAAAGTCAAACAGACGCGTAAGCGGGTCATAGTGATCTGATAGTTTCATTATGGAATGGCTATCACACAACTGATAAAAGTTACTCTAGGGATAACAGGCTAGTCACTGACGAGAGTCCATATTGACTCAGTGGTCCGGCACCTCGATAAAAAAGATGTCGAGTATAAATCGGGTGAATTGTCAAGAAAAGATTAGTAAATTTAAACCCTTTACTAACCCAACTTGCAGCGAAGTGCACTTCAGCATAATATTGTAAAATATTTAGAAGTGTAAACGTTCAACGACTAGGAAGTGAGTTATGCTAACAATAATCTTCCCACGAGCGCCCGACAATATTTATAATAATAACAAAAGCACAATCATAGATTTAATAAGAAGCCGAAAAAATAAGAGGCCGAAAGTGAAATAACCGATTTATAACATATAACAAGAATTGATTAAAAGATAGTTTAATACAAATCATGTTTTAATTAACATGATCTCATACATTGTTAGATGAAATTTACATACACTTTATTCAATCGCGTTAAGGATGGCTATGCTTTAAATTCTAAGTATTGGCAAGATTATAAACGATCTTTGCCAAATTTACCTACGAATTTATATGAGATAGCAGTTGGATCATTATTGGGAGATGCATGTTTATATAGAGTTAGTAAAGATGCTAAGATTAAATTTGAGCAAGGTCATATGCATAAGGAATATTTATTTTCTTTATTTAATTTATTTAAAGTATATACTTTTCAAGAAGAGCCTTATACTCGATTAGAAATTCACGGTTCTAAAAAAGGTCAGGTTAAAAGTTATTCGTTTAGAACTTTTACTCATACAACTTTTAATGATCTTTGGGATTTATTAATGGTTGATGGTAGAAAATCTATAAGACCAGGCTTAATTACAAACCATTTAACTGGTTTAGGTTTAGCATACTGGATTATGGATGATGGTTCTTTACAGAATGACAAGAAAAGTATGATAATTCATACTCAATCTTATACTAAAGCTGAAGTTGAGTTATTAAGTTCTGAGCTTAATATGAAATTCAGTTTATCTTCTAGAGTTATACCTCATAAACAGGTATACCATGTTATATTTATTCCTAGTAAGGATGCTAATACTTTATATAATCTTATATCTCCTTTTGTTCATCAATCTATGTGCTATAAATTACCGGTTATTAAATAATTTTATTTAATACACCCCCCATATTTATTGGGTCCTTTTGTTATTTAGGTAAAATAAATTATAAAAATTGAAGACATAGTCTGAACAGATAGGCAACTATCTGAAGTATGGAATAAACATCTATACGATAACAATATTTTTGGTCGACTCATCTTTTCCTGGGGGTTGTAGTTGCTCCCAAGGGTTCGACTGTTCGTCGAGTAAAAAGGTACGTGAGTTGGGTTTAATACGATGTGAATCAGTATTGATTATATCTACTGTAGGAGTTAGAATAAGAATAGCAGTTTATCTTAGTACGCAAGGACCAGATTAAGTGCACCTATGGTTTACCAGTTGTATAACATTATAATAAATGAATGCATGGCTGGAAAGCTATGTGCATAAATGATAACTACTGAAAGCATATAAGTAGGAAACAGAGCTATGAATTATTCTTTTCCTTGCATTATTTAGATGTAAAGGAAATAAAATTAGCAATAGACTATTGCTTTGATAGGCTACCCAATTGCCTCTGACGAGGCGGGGAGTTAACTAATTCATCCTCTTTTAGAGGAAGTTATCTATGAGGTGTAAGAATAGTAATATTTTAAGCCATCTAAGTACTAAATATCAATTAATCTTGAAAATTATCTTATCAATAACACCAGAATGGTGGGGTGTTAGACTAACTTTTGTCTAACGTAATTATTAGAAGCTAATAGTATATAAGCCCTACTATTATTTTGGTAATTTATTTCTTGGACGAAGATAAAATCCATTCCCCTTGAAATATTTTACCACTTTTGACATATTTCGAAATTGTCATTATATTACAAGAAAAATGTACCGCTGCTTCTGAATAAGATGCAAATTTATGAGAAAGAACCGTCGGAGAAGAAATTGAATAAACAAGTACCTCTTTAGACATAGATTTTGAAATTTTTGTTTTATGTTCCTCTGTTTTAGGAACTCCTTTACGAGCTTCACTCATTTTTTTAATAGCCTCAGCCGAATGAGTTTTACCAAACATAGGATGATTCTCACCTACTTTTCCAAATAAAGGATGATTTTCTCCTGATTTGGCTTCACTCATTTTTGCTTTAGCCTCAGGTGTATGTATCTTACCGTAAAAATGATTATTTTTACCAGATACTTTAGCTAATGTCTCAAATGAATGAGTCTTACCAAAGAAAGGATGATTTTCACCAGACATAGCTTCACTAATTAAAGCTTTAGCTTCTTCTGAATGAATAAAACCTAGCGAAGAACCAGCAACTTTAAGAATATTGTAAGTATTTGGTTCAGCTCCCTTAAAGATTAGATCTAAATAATTCTGCTCACGTTCTAGAATCAATTTACGTGCTTCTTCTAATGATAAATTAGAGATATCAATAAATTCCAAGATAGATAAAGAAAATGCAGAATGACCGTGATTAATTAAAGCTCTAGAAATATAATTATCCGTTTGTTTTAGTTGAAAAGGGGAATAATACGAAGTTAATCGATCAGATAAATCAAATGCTGAACCAATATAAATTCTACCAGTTTTTTTATGTTTCCACTGATAGATCCCAGTTTTACCTTTATTAT
Organism: Mortierella sp. BCC40632; assembly: GCA_011634665.1. Classification (NCBI taxonomy): domain Eukaryota; kingdom Fungi; phylum Mortierellomycota; class Mortierellomycetes; order Mortierellales; family Mortierellaceae; genus Mortierella; species Mortierella sp. BCC40632. The sequence goes on from WAEK01000033.1 coordinate 77,045, forward strand.
CTGATAAAATCCGTGATTTGTCTATTTCCGCATTATTATATACTATTATAGGGATAAAAGAATAAATAATAATAGAATCAAAATAAACTGCATCAAAATAGATATTCATTAGAAAGAAAACTATTAGGATGGTAGATAAAAAGGATCCTGCAAAAGTAACTTTAATTGTGGTATTAAAAGTTTTAGTATAAAGTGTAGAAAATAATTTTGCCATTTTTGTTAGAATATATCATCTGACTGGTTACAGGTAATATAATTGTATTTAAATTTAGGTTAGTAAAAATCTAAAAGTAAGGTAAGGGTGCTAGCCGCCTTTAACATCTTAGAGTAGATTACCTCATATAAGTTACATCTCCTTCTTCTTAGTATCGTTAAGAAATGATAAGCATAAAAAAAATAAACTATACTAGTAAGCGGAGTTCGATACAAAATACTCCAGAAAAATAATTTTATTCCGTATCCATACTCTCTTTTCTAGTGAACTTCCTCCCGAGTGTCAGTTACCGTTGGTCCCAATTTCCCCCACACGTTATAACGTGTGGATCTGGTTAGTAGCTCGCCTTAGTTCTCTGCAGAAGCGCATTTCAGCATTCACTATACTCCAATTTTTTTACCAAGAATAATCTTATTTTGTCCTAAAGCTAATAAGATAAAAATGCCAAGGAAGAATCGAACTTCCATCTTAAAATATCAAAAAGATCCGCTGTTTTACCGATTAAACTATTGACAAATTTATCTTTATATTAGTAATATTTTAACCCCAAACTACTTTATGCTAAATATAAATCTATTTATAACTTTTTAAAGGAGGGCAGTGGTAAATTGGATATTTTTTAATCTTGAAAATTAATCTTATCAATAACGCCGGATTGGCGTGGGGTGTTAGACAAAAGTCTAACGTAATAATTAGAAGCTAATAGTATATAAACCCGGCTGCGCACTATTATTTTGGTCACTTATTTATTGGATGGAGATAAAATCCATTCCCCTTGAAATATTTTACCACTTTTGACATATTTCGAAATTGTCATTATATTACAAGAAAAATGTACCGCTGCTTCTGAATAAGATACAAATTCATGAGAAAGAATTGTAGGAGTAGAACTTGAATAAACAAATACTTTTTTAGTCATAGATTTTGAAATTTTTGTTTTATGTTCCTCTGTTTTAGGAACTCCTTTACGAGCTTCACTCATTTTTTTAATAGCCTCAGCCGAATGAGTTTTACCAAACATAGGATGATTCTCACCTATTTTTCCAAATAAAGGATGATTATTTCCTGTTTTAGCTTCACTCATTTTGACTTTAGCCTCAAGAGAATGAGTTTTACCAAAAAATGGATTATTCTCACCTATTTTGGCTTCACTAATTAAAGCTTTAGTTTCTGCTGTAATAGATTTACCAAACATTGGGTGATTTTCACCCATTTTTGCTTCACTCATTAAAGCTTTAGTCTCATCAGAATGAAATGATCCTAAACGAGATCCTGCAATAGGATTTATATTATATTTGTATTTTAAGTTTGAACTCATAGAAAGCCTGTCATTAAATCATGTAGGTTTAGAACATAATAATCCTTAGTTGAAGTGTTAGTTAATTATTAATACTCACCTCTGGCTTTACAGTTCGATCATATCTTTAATTAATGTATACTTATATCTTCTAAAGGCTTACCCCTCCTATTCACGACCTGTATATTTATTGCCTATTCTTATAATAGGGAGTCACTACTTAGCGACGTTCATGGGTTTTAATGAAACATTTCAGTTTCTTGAGGGAGACTAAAGGATAAAATATCAAGGAAGAGTCGAACTTCCATCTAACCCATAACTGCCAGAAAGCTTTACGTTAAGTTATTATCTTAATAAATCTTATCTTTAACACCCGGATGGGTAAAACGAATTTATAAAAACTTAATTTTTTATAAAATGAAAGTTAATTCTTAATTAAGGAAAAATAATGTCCTACAGATGGAACAAAACCTCAGCTACCTGGGGGTCACTCCCCTCGGTGTAGCCCCCGAAGGAAGCTGCTTCATTTTATAAAAAGAACCTGCCCCTGGGCCGGTTCCCGCTCTCTAGTCTGCACGGGAGAACCTTAAATATATTTCACGGAAGGATATTTTTCATCTTAAATTCATAACAAAATTCTAAAATATTCTTTAATTTATTCAAATAGCATAAATTAGTTATTCAAAGATAAAATACTAACCCATAGGGCACCCGATTACCCAGTTAATAAAATACCCATAATTTGTTTAATTCGAATAAACAAGGAGAAGGCCCTCAGTGTCAGTAACGGGGGATAGACCGAATAAACTATATATTTAGAATATTGACTTAAGATTGTGTATTTTAGAATATTGAGTTAAGAGAAAAGGTAACAGTGGTCATATCCGTTAACTGATCTTACTAATAATAAAATATTAGATTTTTTATCAATTTTAGTGCTCTTCATCTTAAAAATTTATTTTAATTTAAAGGTAACAGGGTATCCTAAAATTTAATATAATAAAGCGGTTATAGGTTAATGGTAAACCAGTGCTCTTCCAAAGCGAAATTCCTTTTTCGATTAAAGGTAACCGCATAATTAGGTGTAAAACCCGGAAAGCTATACGAGCGGTATTCGTGACGTAAGCACTATTACGTTAACGGTATAACAGTGTCTTAGGAACTGTAGAATGGGGTATAGTTGAGATTATTGAAGATAACTTTACGGTTTTCAGATCGGTAAATCTATCAAGAAAGACACTTAGGGTTAATATAGTAGGGGGTGTTTAAAGTTTACTAGCAGGTTTATGGTTGTTACTGCTACACCAAACAATAACAGGCTGAAATTCCACTTGATGTACTAGTTTACGTGAGAATCTTATTATTACTTGATTAATAGGGTTGAGTCGCCTAGATCTTTTATATGTTTGCCATACATTAGATATTTTATTTATTCCAGACATTAATCATTTATTCATTTTTATCACGAGATTGTAAGACTGCAGATGCAGCTAGTTCTGCAAAGGTAGATCTATAAGATTTATTGGTCTTGATATGGAATGTGAACCAATTACAACATTCGTATAATTTTTTTTCATGATGATACCTTGAAACTTTCGCCTTTACTCTTTACTTTTACTGTAGTGAAAAGGAGGTAATGATAAGACTATTAATTTAGAAAATTAACTTAATTTGCTATATTAAGCTGACCTAACCCGTGTCTAAATCTTAATTTTTCAACTTCAGGGCTTATATGGGAATGTTAAATCATTAACAATCATTGTAAAAGAGTATTAATTAGTAATAATACTAACTAAGGAAGATTATTCTTTTAATAAAATTGGTTCGATTCTTCTCCCGCCCCAATTTAGAAAACTATTATCCTGGATAAAGGAATTTTGGCCCTATATTTCATGGCAGATTATTAATACTTTCGGGTTGGTCAGAATCGAACTAACTGTCTTCTAAACCCAATTTAGACGCCTCACCAGTTTTGGCTTCAACCCGTTTTTAGTTTCTTAAATTTTAATATTAATAAAAATTTTACCCGTATTTATTAATAAAACTTTACTCACTTATAATAATATTGTAATAAATATATTGACATATAATTAAAGATAAAGCTCGTCGGACCTCGCTGGGGTACTCCTTTTCTTTTTGAAATGTTTATAAATATAAACTACGAGGTAGCCCCCTTTTTGAGATGCATTGTTTTATAAACAAAGCTAATTAAAAAATCGTTGGGCCCCATAAAGATTATAAGTTTACTATGCTTATTCATTAATTTATTTATGGATTTAATAAAAAACTTTTTTCCTTCTAAGAATAATTTTAATAAGGTCTTTAGATTGGTTTAATAAAAGTTTCTAAATCCCCTGAATTTTAAAGCTTTCCCGTCCTAGGAACACTCCCTCGGGAGCTCGGAGGAGTTTTAATTTATTAAGTTTTTAAAGAACTTATTTTAATTTCATAACCAATAAGTTAAAATTATTTATTAATCGGAAGAAGAGGGATTCGAACCCACAAAGAGGAATCTCTAAGGATTTAGCAAATACTTCGTCTTGCCTATGACAACTCTTCCTTTTATGTATGAAAAAACTATTTAACGGGGGCCCAACGGGGTGTTCATTAAGGAGAATAAAAATAAATTAAAGCTAACAGATATACTTGATTACACCCTATCTGCAATAACATAAAATTTTATTATTTATTTAAATTAGCTCCCTCCGGGCGCTCCGCCCGGGGGGTGCCCCCCTGGGGAGCTTTAAATTGTATTAATTTTATTTTCCCTTCCTTTGTTTTATTTATCCTTTTATAGTATCAAAATTTCTTATTACCTATTATATAGATAATTCTTAGAATATAAGAGGGAGGTTTCAAAAGAATTATTAGTTTTAATGTTATAAATTTATAGTATATTACTCCCTACTATTATTTCTGAGTTATTAGTGAGTATAATCACTACTTCTCAGATGAAGATAAGATCCATTGCTTTTTATATAATTTGTTTTTGTCTATATAATAAGAAATTAATTGTGTGCTACAATCAAAGAATTTAGCTGCTTCTTTACAAGAATTAAAAGATTTATGAAGAATAAAACCCTTAGTGTCAGAATCTAAAGTGTAAAGAAATACTTTCTTATTGTTTACTAAAGACATTTTTACGAGAGTCTCGGCTGAATGAGATTTACCTAGCATCCCCTTAGGATGATTGTCCCCAGACAGAGCTTCACTTATTAAAGTTTTAGTTTTTTCAGAAAGAGTTTTACCTTTATGGGCTTCACTCATTAAAGCTTTAGTCTCCTCAGAATGAGTTTTACCAAGCATAGGTCGAGGATGATTGTCACCTCTTCTACCGAACATCGAATTCTTCTCACCAGTCTTAGCTTCTCTTATTTTAGCTAGAGATTCTTCAGTATGTCTATAACCTAGCGAAGAACCTGCAGTAGAAAGTATATTGTACTCAGACTGTAATGAATTAATATAAAACTGCTCTCGAACTTGCAGTTTTTCAGCCTCGCAATACTCAAAAACTATAAATATAAAATCCGGTAGAGTATATTTTTTAATAGCCCTTTGGAGTAAAATATTAGATCTAGCACCTTTGATATGCTCACTAAATCGACTAGATAATTTAATTGAAGAACCAATATATAGTTTACCTGTTGTTTTACAAACAAATCCGTAGATACCAGATTTTCCAAATAATTCTTGTTTTATAATTAAATATATTTCCGTTATATGTAAAGAACCAATAAAGATTTCAATATTTTTAAATGGAAGAAATCGAGCATTAATAATTGTAAATAAGTTTGTCATTGTATTTTTATTATAACTTAAGGATTTATGATTCACTAGAGTAATCTTGTAATCGATTTACCCAGAATAGCATGCTTATCTTTCCAGCCTCCAGTCTATTGATCGCCTGTTACTATCAATAGGATGAAAGAGGAGCCCTCGCCGCCTAGGAGCCTCACTGGGTTTCTATCTGGATAATAAGTCAACTTAACTAGTATTCCCACCTAATATATTCATGACTTTTAATCAATCCGGAAGGCTAATTGCCTACTAATTCAAGGGCTTTTTTCGTAACACTGTTTTAATACAGAAAAAAAAAGGATCGATAATTTTCAAATTATGATTACCATTATAGACAGGTTCTCATTAACCATTGGTTTCCGTCCAATTTTAATCTAGGATTCATATTTTGAGGGGGATATCTTTTGTATCATATTGCTATAAAACAAATTTCTGGTCCCAAATGCAGATAAAACTTAAAATCAGATTAAACCAGAAATTCCGGATACAAGAGTAAAAATCACACGCAGTATCAAAGCAGTGTGTATTAAAGAGGTTTTTATTTTCTCTACCATGGCTGGCCCACTCCCGATGGGCGCCAATCTAATTTTTTACTAATAAAAAAATCGTGGGGCCGGTGTTTATGCTTTAAAAGAAATATTTCTCGCTTCTCATAAATTAAAATTAAATTATCCATGAATCAGTTTGATCAGTAAAAAATTTAATAGTGATCCCGGGGGTATAATTAATATAATGGTTAATTTTGGTTGACAGACGTTTGATATCTTATTCCTGTGGGATAAGTTAAGTTAATAAAAAAAAATAAAAAAACTTACTAAAAAACTGGCTAACTAGAATGAATCACCTATAACTAAAATGAATTGCATATAACCCTGATACTGGTTATCAAACTATGAGCTTACGTTAAACTTTGTAAGTAGAAGAATCGAACTTCAAGTTATTATCAAAGATTTTTATAAAGAATGCCCTTTGATAGATTTGCAATACCACATAAAATAAAGTTAATTAAGCCTAAAAAAAGATTATATGAATCATAGATATGAAATTAAATGTGACTATTAAGATTTTTATCTATCCTATTTCTTTACAAAAAAAATTACTTTATTTTATGACAACTAATAAGGACTTTTTTAGTACTTTTTTCACTAATGAAAAGAACAAATAACAATTGAACTTCAAAAATAAAATTAAGAGATTTGTCAAAAGAAAGCTAGAAAGAATTAGATCTTATACTATTTAACATGGGGGGCCCCAATCTATCTGTCTAGGCCTCCTCGATGAGAAAGATTTGTCACTCAACTATCTTCCTATCTCTTGATAGTGGTTTAAGCACGTTTTTTAAGATAATATAAAATATATTGCGGAGCATCAATATGGAAGAAGATAGATTCTAGTTCACAAAGAGGTTTTCTTTTAGTGTTTTCAAATTGTCTTGCCTATGACGACTCTTCCTATATATATTATTATAATATTATATTATTATATTATTATATATGTTATAAAAATAAATATTTAAAATTAACCTAAATTGTTAATTAAAATTGTCGGGCTTTTTTCTAATAAAATCCCGTTGGGCCCCCATTTAAGATTTTTAAATTGGTTCGATTCTTCTCCCGCCCCTGACAATAAAATTAAACTTCTCTATAAACCAATCTTTTAATGAATTAAATCCCGTTAGACCCCGAAACGTGTTTATTTTTAATCTAATTTATTATATCTTATTTATTTGACTAAATCAAAAAAAAGTACATGATAATAAATCGATTAATTTTAGATTTTATAAATTTTCTGGGTTCGGTAGATTCGAACTACCAATCTCTTAAATCAAAATTAAGTGTCCTACCTGTTTAGACTAGAACCCATTTATTATGTAAATTAATTTGGATAAGGTTTTATTCATCAATATTATTCACTCTATCTGGGAGGTCGCCGGGCAAAGAGTAATGTCCGGATACATAAAATTAATAAGAGCCCCCTCGGGGACGCGGCCCAACGAGGTACAATAATATTTATAATAAAATGACAACTTTAAATAATACTGTTTACATTAATTGTTCGAATCCGCTTCTCGAAACAAATTGTTATAGTTTTTTTCTCATATTTAGCTAGAGCTTTAAGTTTAGGGTTACGATTAACTGCTAATATGATTGAGAGTTTTGCTTTAATTTTTCTAATATTTTTACTCCCCTGAGGCGAGCGCCTTTGGGAGCAATAGACCTATCTAAACGATTATCTCAATATTATTCTACTTCAGAATTAAAACGTGTAGATAATTATATCTCTAGAGCTCCCCAGGGGGGGGGGCACCCCCCCGGGCGGAGCGCCCGGAAGGAGCTCTTCTTAATCATACTCATTCAGCAATTTTTACTTTTTTAAAATTACTAATTAATTGATCTTTAATACCCATAAACCGAGAAAAACTTCAATTTATAAATATTGTCTGAGTCAGTATATGTAGTCTCCCAATTGTTGGGTATTAACATACGAACTAGTCGTACGGAATAGTTCCCTATGCTATTCCTCATAATCTGAGTTAACTTTTTTGGTACAAAATTTTATCTAGGCCCGAAAATATCCGAAGTAGATAAGATCCACTGTTCTTTAAATACTAAACCATTTTTACAATATTTTAAAATAGTATTATGAGAAACTCCCTCCGGGGGTTTCCGCCCCGAAAGGGCAGAAACTTTAAAAACTTCACCAGCTCCCTCCGGGCGCTCCGCCCGGGGGGTGCCCCCCCCTGGGGAGCTTTATTAGCAGAAGGAAAACTATTAATTAATGTTTTACCATCACTCGAATATACGTAAATTGCAGTACCCGATATTGAGCTACGTCTCTATTAGATTTAATAGATATATTACCAATACCCTTAAAAAATTCTTGAATTTTGTATAAAATTTCAACATCTTGTTCTATGGATAGTGAGACTTGAACTCACATGATAAAAATCAAATTATCCTAAATAACTCGCGTATACCTTTCCGCCACATCCATTTTTTATAATAAAATCGAAAAAGATTTATATGCTAATATAGTAAAATTAAATTATAAAGTAAATTATTTAATTAATATAGGTATTCAATAAATATCTCTTATAAAAAAATGTTCATTGATAATTAGTATACCACTGCCAAGTCTAAATTAAGAAGAACCCGAGAGATCTACCAAAGCTGCAAGCCTTGCCGCGGGTTTTAATTTTTGCGACTTGGTCCTGTGGAGGGGGGTGTTTAGCAAAAATTAAACTTTTTGTAAATTAATTATTATTGATTATAGTATATTAACCCCTACTATAATAGAGATGGATATTATAATTTAGATGTAGATAAGATCCATTTGTTTTTGAATAATCTTCCATTTGAAACATAACTTAAAATAGTAACATGGAACTATTAAAAAATTCAGCTGCTTTTCTAGCTGAACAGAAATAATTAATAAGTGAGCCATTAGTATCATAAACATAAATAGTACCTCCTCCTTTAGCAATACTTATAGATTCACTCATTTTCATTTTTATTCCAGTTGAATGTGTCTTCCCAAAAAAAAGTTATTTTTCCCACTAGTTTTGAGGATTGTTTCTTCTGAATGAGTATAATCTAGAATAGAACTTGCTTTTTAGTATATTATAATGAGGATCGAAAATATCAAAATTGCTGTTCACTTGAAAGAATCAATTTACGTGCTTCTGAGGGAAGCATGTAGGGAGGATTGGGCATTTTTGATAAACCTGTAATCTTAATATACTTAAGTATCATAAGTCTCGGGGGCCCACCCCTGATGCAGGGGACCCCGCGATGCGGCTCGAAAATTCAGAATAACCGTGAGTAGACCCAAGCCAAATATATTAAAAATATATAGTCAAGTTATACGATATGATTTAATCAAAGGGTAATAAGAGTCAAGAGATAGTAAGGGGCCCAACGGGGTGTTCATATGTTTATCATAAAGATAAAAGGATGGTAGTTTAATTGGTAAAGCGCTTGGCTCCAAACTGAGAAACTGGAAGTTCAAGTCTTCCCCGTCCTGTAATAACCAGCTTTACATCAGCTAAGCTTAGCTTATTTTGTAAACCTTAAGGGTAGGTTAATAAAAATAAATAGACGCTTAATATTATATTTTATAAAGTATAATATATGGGGCCCAATGATTTTTTAATAAACAAGGCTCTGTAGTGAGCCCTATTTAATTTAGAAATTGATTAACCAATGACGAGTTTGTCGGGTAAAGATTATAAAATTATAATCATTATAATCAAGTTAAGTGCAAAATTACTATAATATAAAAATCATTTCTTTATAAAATTTTTATATAAATCAGTTTTCTAATAAGAATTTCTACTGGGGAAGTTTTCTAGGAAGAATTAATATTTCCTTAGTAGAAAGCTGTAATTATGGGATTTATATTAATTATAATATGTATAAAAATATTCAAGCTCATCCTTTCCATTTAGTGGAACCATCACCTTGGCCTTTAGCGGCTTCATTAGCATTATTAACTACAACGATTTCAGGTGTTATGTATTTTAATAATTATGCTAATGGTGGTTTATTATTAACATTAGGTTTAATTTCTACTGTATTTTCAATGTCATTATGGTTTAGAGATATAATTATTGAAAGTACATTTCAAGGGTCACATACTTCTAAAGTACAACAAGGATTAACATTAGGATTTATTTTATTTGTAATATCTGAAGTATTCTTCTTTATTTCTATCGGTTGGGCCTTCTTCCATTCAGCTTTAAGCCCAACAGTAGAATTAGGTTGTATGTGGCCTCCAGCAGGTATAGAACCATTAAATCCTTAAAAGTATTAACCAGGGACTCATATGTGTGAATATATGGTGAAAAATAAGGCTATATGCTGAAAATTCCTTAGAGCCTTAAATACCAATTATAACCTTTTTGGTAAAATTTTTTAAGGATTGGATAATCAGCAGAAAACCAATTATAATCTGATTGGGATTCTCAGAGACTATACGCCTTACGTCCATAAATTATGGATGATGATATAGTCCGAACAATTATGAAAATAATTGATAACATACTTTGTGGCTATCATTTAGTCTATTAGCATTTTCTAATACTAAAGTTTTATATAATAAAGCGATAGAAAAATCATCATCTGGTTTACCTTTACCCGATTATTTATATCAAGTAATAATTGGGATAGTACTAGGAGATGCACATATTTATCGTCATAAAACAGAGAATGCTAGTTTTCATATAGAACAGTCTTATGAAAAAAAAGAATAATCATTTGTATGATTTATTTAAAGATTACTGTAAATCTCAGCCTGTTGTTAGAACTAGAACAAGTAAAAAAACTGGAGTTACTACTCAATCCATTAGATTCACAACTAGACAATTAACTTGTTTTACTCAATTACATGAGTTATTTTACATAAATGGTGTTAAATCTATTCCTTTAAATATAGATGATTTAATTACTCCTGTAAGTCTAGCTTATTGGGCAATGGATGATGGTAGTAAAGCAGGTTCTGGTTTTCATTATAACACATACGGTTTAACTTTAAAAGAGGTAGAATTACTTTCTAGTATATTATTAAATAAATTTAATCTAATAAATACTATACAATCTCATAAACATAGATATAGAATTTATATTTCTAGTAAATCTATGGATACTTTTAAAGCTTTAGTAAAACCTTATTTTCATAATTCTATGCTATCTAAATTAGACTAATATAGTTACAGTTATATTAGTTAAATTTATAATTAATATAATTTTTCGTTTGTGGGAAATACCTTTATTAAACACGATAATTCTTTTATCATCTGGTGCAACAATTACTGTAGCTCATCATGGGCTGATCCATGGTAACAGAAAATTCACTATTTATGGTACTTTCTTTACTATAATCTTAGCATTGATATTTACAGGGTTCCAAGTATTTGAGTATGCTCATGCTCCTTTTACTATTGCAGATAGTGTTTTTGGATCTGTATTCTTCTTTGGTACTGGGTTCCATGGTTTACACATTATTATTGGAACTATATTCTTATCTGTAGGTTTATATAGAATGATAAATTATCATTTCACGGATTTCCATCACGTTGGAATGGAGGCAGCAATCATCTATTGGCATTTTGTAGATGTTGTATGGTTATTATTATTTATCTTCTTTTACTATTGGGGTTCATAATAATGCTGCATGAACTCCCCCCTTACATTTTATTTGTGTTCATTATAATAATGAACACCCCCTCCCTCTTTTAGATTAGGTGTCATTTTTATAATTAAAATAAGCCCTCCGAGCACCTTCTGGTCCCGAAAGGTGGTCTAATTTAATATAACCGAATTAACCAAATTAATATAAATAACAAGAATTGATTAAAAGATAATTTAATACAAGTCATGTCTTTATTGACGAAATAATAAAATTCCAAAAAGTGTTCAAGTCTAACATTCTCACAGGTGCTGGAAGTTAATCTTAAGAGTTGGGGGTTTTAATTACTAATATTGGCAGTGTTAAGTTAATCTCAGGTCTTTCCCGGGGGGGGACCCCCCCCGGGGGGGCAGGTCTCGGTTATTATTAATTTATTTCAAGTATTAGCTGTAAAGAAAACATGAGCGATGTTCCTCTATCTTTAATAAAGTTCCAGGGGCCCACCCCTGATGCAGAGTTTAAAAATTTATATTAAAAACAAACGCCGGAGGCCGGGCCCCGGGCTCAGTATTAACGCGAAGCCGGGTTATTATTAAGTGATGGTATGTTAATTAAGCGTAATAAAGATATTAAGGGGAAAGCTAGCTTCTCTTTAACTCAAACATGTAATCCTAATAGTGAATATGTTTTAGGTCATGTAGAATTATTATTTTATACTTTCAATTTATTTGATAATTATATTAATTATCCAATTCCTATAAATAATTGGGCACGAACTAAAAATATATTATATCTTTATTTGTACTTCAATATAATAACATCTAATGAATTTTTTTAGTTATATAATTTATGGTATATTAATAATAAGACAGTTCCAAAAAACATAGACCTACTTCTTACTCTAAAGTTTTAGCTTTTTGGGTAATGGGAGATGGTTCAAAATGTCGTTCAGGTTTTCATTTTAATACTAATGCTTTATTAAAAAATTTTAATCTAAGTACTTTTATACATTCTAGAAATCCCGGCGGGACCCGCGTTTGGCTCCACATAGCGGGACGGGCCCGGGCGAAGAAAAAGCGGGACGGACGAATTTTTAATAATGTTAGGTTAATTATCTGAATAATCAGTTAACATCTAATACCTCCCCAAGGTGTTCCTCATAGTTTATCAACTGAGCCCCGGGGGGCGCAGGCCCGGAGGGACTGAGTGGGCAAAACTATAATTTATAGTTAATTATATTATATAAATATATCTCTCATTTAAGATATTTTTATTAATATCGCTTAATTCAACCTAATTAAGCTTAAGTCTTTTATATAAAATTCCTCTAATAAAATAAAGTAATTAGATGAAGATTAGAAATTTATAGTCGAGGCAAAATATATATTATTTAAATGCTTACATCTTTAATTTTAATACCTTTAATAGGTGCATTATCCTTATTATTTGTAAATAACAAATCCTTAATTAAACAAATAACATTAGGTACTACTATTGTTAACTTTTTCCTTAGTTTAATTATTTGGGGGAAATTTGATAATAATACTCATGAATATCAATTTGTACAAGAATGGGCTGAAATATCGTTCTGTCATTTTAATGTAGGAATAGATGGTATATCATTATTTTTTGTATTATTAACAACATTTCTTTTCCCTATTATTATATTAACAAGTTGGGATCATAAAAATAACCTTAAACATTATTTATTAAATTTTTTAATTTTAGAAAGTTTATTAATAGCAACTTTCATAGTTTTAGATTTATTATTATTTTATATCTTCTTTGAAAGTATATTAATTCCATTATTCTTCATTATTATAAGTTTTGGAGATTTGTTGACTAAGGAAAAAGCTGGGTACTTATTATTTTTATATACATTATTCGGATCTTTATTTATGTTATTATCTATAATAACAATTTTAATTTTAACAGGAACAACAGATTTTCAAATCTTATCTACTATAGATTTTGGTACAGATGTAAAAAAATTTTTTTTATAGGATTTTTAATCGCTTTTTTTATTGTTAAAACTCCATTAATTCCGGCGCACATTTGGTTGGGCTTCGCTCACGTTGCTGCTCCAATTGGTGGATCTGTATTACTAGCTGGTGTAATTCTTAAATTAGCTACATACCTAGCCTTACGGGTTATGATTCCATATTTCCCTGATGCTACTTTTACTTTTTTTACTCCTTCCTTTTTTTTACTTTAGCAGTAATCAGTATTATCTACGTCTTTCTTTTGTTTGTTTTAGATTATTAATGTTAAAGCTATTATCGCTTACTCTTCTGTTTCTCACATGGGTGTTGTAGTGCTCGGATTGTTTTCAAATAATTTACAAGGACTTGAAGGTTCAATAATATTAGGATTAGCGCATGGTGTTATATCTCCTTTTACTATTTATTATTGTGGGTGAAATCTTATATATAAGATCTCATACAAGAATAATTAAATATTATCGAGGTATCGCTTCCACAATGCCTATTTTTTCTCTCTTTTTCTTTTTTTTTGCTACTCTTGCTAATATCGGTACTCCTTTCTCAGGGTAACTTTTTATTGGAGAATTTATGTCTTATGCTGGTGCTTTTTCAATTAAATCCCGTAATCACTATACTTGGGGCTACAGGGATGTTCTTGTCTGCAGCATACTCTATCTGGTTATTTAATAAAGTTTTTTTTTCGGGTCTGCCTCTAGATACATGAGTACTATGCCAGATATCTCAAGAAGAGAATTCTCTTCGTATTACCTCTTATTATTATTTTATTTTCATTTTAGGTGTTTTACCCTAATATAGTATTAGATTCTTTACATTTAGGTGTAAGTTCTTTACTAATTGGTGTGAACACCCCCCTAGAGATTGTTCTAAGCTTTATACCAGCCTTTGTTTTATTAAATAAAAATAAAGAAGGATCCAATTTAGAGGAATCTAATACAATTAACCCATTATATGTTTATGAGGATATTATCGGTTCTAGATCTCAAATACAAAAAGATCTTAAAGGGAAATGTGGGATATATCAATTTATTAATAAAGAAGATCCTACTAAAACTTATGTAGGTTCTTCAATAAATTTATGGGAAAGAATTCGATATCATTTAAGAACAGCTAATAATGAGAATTACACTTATGTTTCCTTATTATATAGAGGAATAGCTAAACACAAATGGGAAGGGTTTAAATTAATTATTATTGAATTGACTGAGAATAATAAAAAAATTCTATTAGCTAGAGAACAATATTATCTAGACTTGTTAAAACCTTATTATAACATACTTACAGAAGCAGGCAGTCCAGCAGGTCGTGTATTAAGTATAGAGACTAGGGCTAAAATTAGCTTAGGGGTAAAAGGGGAGAAAAATGGAATGTTTGGTAAAACTCATTCTACAGAAACTAGGGCTTTAATGAGTTTAGCTCAATCTGGGGAAAAAAAAAAATCCTTTCTGGGGTAAAAACAACTTCCTGAAAAACTAAACTAAATTAGCAATGAGTATTGCTAAAGGAACTGCCATATATGTTTATTCTGCAGATAAAAGTACACTTCTTAATACTTTTAGCTCGGCTAGAAAAGCTGCTGAACATTTTAATAGTAATCATAAATTAATTTTAAAACATGCTAGAGATGGATCATTATTTAAAGATCAATGGATACTCTCTATAAAACTTTTAAATGATTAACTTTGATTATTCTGATAGGGGGTATATAAATATATTAGTACTTTTATATATATATAAAAAAATATATAAACACCCCGTTGGGCCCCCTCCAGAGTAGGGCATAAAAGATCATATAAGATATCAACATGGTAATTCTTTATAATTTTAATCGAATGGCGTTTGGTGCTGCTTCTCGATATATGAGTACTATGCCGGATATTAATAGAAGAGAGTTCTTTGTAGTTCTTCCATTAATCATTGTTTCTTTCATTTTAGGTGTTTATCCAAATGTAGTATTAGATTTTACACTTAGGTGTAAGTTCTTTACTAATTGGTGTGAACACCCCCCCCCTAGACCTAAGTGAGATAACTATTCTTTCTTTAATCCCATTATTAGGAGTAACAGAGAATTCTAAACAAAAATTAGATCCATTTTTTGTAACGCCACAGGCCGGATTTACTGATGCCGAGAGATGTTTTATGATAAATATTAGAGAAAGAAACAAAAATCTTATTGGTTGGGGGGGGTTAATGCGATATTAAAAATTGAACTACATTCAAAAGATTTATCTTTATTAAAAGAAATCCATACATTTTTTGGAGTTGGTAATATTTCATTTTATAATAGATGGAGTTTATTTTTCTGTTCAAGATATGAAGTATATAACAGATGTAATAATACCTCATTTTAATAAATATCCTACAGAGTGCTAAAAATAGATTATGAGTTATGGAAACAGTGTATAAACTTAAAAATTCAAGAAAAATCATTAACGTTGTTCAGCTTAGAGGAAATAATAGCAATAAAGGAGCTATTAATTTAGGTTTACCTGATAAATTAAAAATTGCTTTCCCTAATGTTAAAATTTTAACTAGACCAGAGTTTAAAGTTAGTGAAGGAAAATTAAATCCTCATTAGATTAGTGAGTTTAGTACAGGTGATTGTTGTTTTTCATTTTCTATAAGTGAAAATCGAGCGTATGCTTCTTATATTATTCATCTACATCAGAGAGAAGAACCACTTTTGTTAAAAATTATGGAATTTTTTAGTTTAAAAAAGGTTATATAGGATCTCATGAGAGAAAACTTCAGTAATATATCGAATTGTAGCTACATCTGATTTAAATACATTTGTTCTACCCATTTTTTTAAAAAAAATGATTTGATTTTAGTTTTTATTTGATTAATGAAAGGATTAGAATTAAGATTTTTATTAAAGAATATAAGATTCTATTCTTATAAGCTTGGGCTTTGATTTTTTTTTGAATTATAAAATCTCTATAAATAATTAATAGTAGCAGAGTATTTCTACAAACAACTCTTTTTGTTACCGTCTGCGAGAAGGGGGTGTTCATATAAATTATTAATATATAAACGAAAAATAATCTACGACTTTTAGTCAAATCAGCATATTTGGCCCCTACTGATTTGATTTACCTCAGCTATGCTAAGATGTAGATAATAGCCATTCCTTTTGAAACAATTTGCCATTTTTAGCGAATTTTATAATTGTTGGATAAAAAAACAACCAAAATGTTCAGCAGCTTTCCTTGCTGATAAAAAAATATAAGCTAGTGAACCTTGAGTATCATATACATAAATAGCAGTTCCTTTTTAGCAATACTCATTTTATCTAAAGTTTTAACAGAATGAGTTTTTCCAAACATTGGATTTTTTCTCACCTGTTCTATCAATACCAACCATAGGATTATTCTCACCAAACTTAGCTATACTCATTTTTTTTTTTTAGCTTCCTCTATGATTATAACCTAATGAATTACCTGCCCTTTGAAGAATATTCATAGTAGGCCTAATGACATCAATGTAGAATTGTTCCTGACTAATGGTATCTTTAATTTCACAATACTCAAGAATAATAATACTAAAATTAGAGTAACCATTTTTTATGATAGAAGAATATATAACGCTTCTTCTATTAACAGAACTAGAAATATAATTATAATTAAAATATTGAGCAAATCTTCTACTTAAGTTAGTAGAACTTCCTACATAAGAATTTCCAGTTAATAAATTAATAAATTGGTAGACACCGGGTTTATTTTTATTCTCTAGAATAATTTTTTTCTTTATCAAGGTCGCATTTTTTGATATATTTTAATAGGCACTGTACTAGATAATGATATAAATACATTAAAAGCTTCTATAGTATCTAAGCTGACAGAAAAGAAAAACATGGAAAATCCGGCCTGTGGCGTTATAAAAAAAGCAAAACAAATTAAATTTAAGAAAACGATCCCAATGAATAAAAGGTAATCTAAGTGTTTAGTCCCTCGTAGAGGATATTTATTAAAAAAAGGAACTGCCTCCGGCGGTTCCCCCCCTGTGGGGAGGAACTATAATATTTTTAATACTATATTGATCTGATACTGTGAAATCTAAACAATCTTTAAGATCTATTTTACTAATATTACCGCAATTGAAATATTTTTTTATCATATGTAATAATACAATATCTCGCACATGAGCAGTAATTCTAAATCGAGGTTTAACACTAAATCCTGTATTAATGGTTTTAGATTTACTAATAGCAAAATCAAAACAACCTTCAGCATCAGCAAAACCGGCTGCGCGTTATGAACGAAGGAGAAATATTTATTGGAACTTGAGGTTCATTTAATAAAATTGGTTCTTTACGATCCTTAGAATAATTTATTATTAAAGTAGATAAGCTTAAAGTCAATAAACTTTCTTCATTTAAGATTATTGACATATTTAAATAATCACATATCAAAAAGCACAGAACATAATTTGATCAAGATTAATAATTCTATCAAAAGATGGTAATGCCCTATCTTGAATAGAAAATCGCCAAGGTATTAACATGTCACAAAAAGAGTAACATTAAAATTGAAAAAGTTTAATAACATGATTAGAAATTTTTAATTTAATACAAAAATGAGATTTAATTATTTATATTATATGAATCGGACACGGTCACTTTAATAATTAATATTATTAAGACGCGGAGCCGGGGGGGTGTTTAGCTTAAGTATTCGTTAAGCTAAACTAAAATTTTCGAGAACTGCCTAATTATAGACAGAAATCGGGAGCATTCTAACTTAAATGCTCATTTAACCAAGCTAAATATTTCTCAAGAGAAACAGCTTGGATAACAATTGGCATAACAGAAATTATTATCGATAAAGTGTTTAGCTCTATCTTCCAATAGTTACCTATTGGCTTAGACTATGTTATCAACCAATATACTTGATGGTAAATGGTTGTAGGGGGCACTCGTGTCCGGATTATTGCTAGTGCTGCTCACCGATTAGTCGTTGAACGTTCGTATACCTATAAAGACACTGATATACGCTTCGCTGCAAATTATCCCTCTGTGAAAAGGATGTTTTTGCAATTCACCCTATTTGCATTAAAGTATTATTACTCTAAGGGGCTTTTTTTTAATTTAACCCATGATTTACACCACATAACTCTGCAGTATTAATAATTTATTTCAAAATAAAACTGGACTATATCATCATCCTTTTCCATAAAGGATGTTAAGCATGTAGTCTCTGAGGATCTCCACCGAGTTCCGAATGGGTTTCCCTGATTGATTGTCCAATCCTTAAGATTTTTTTACCTTTACTCACAATAAATGGTACTTAAGGCTCTAAGGATGTTCCAGCATATAGCTTAATACAAATTATATTGTTACCAATATAAAGGTCCAGAATTTGAACATTGACCATAGAATAACCCTTCTCGGTTAATAAACGTAGAAGTTTGATTTAACCGACCTGGGATAGAATCTAATTTAAGACCTAAAAGCTGGAACAAAAAAAAGAATGTATAACATCGCTACCAGTTAAAATAAATCTAACATGAGTATGGTTTTAGAATGTTTAATTTTAAAAAAATACAGTAAAAGGGGAGTATAATTAGTTTAAGTTTTTTATTAAAAAAAAAGTAAAATTAAATATTATTAAAAAAATAGTTAGGTAGCAAGTTTATACATCATTGATTCATAGAAATGAGGTGTAACAAGAGATATAAATTTATCCATGAAATCCGATTTTATATAAATTCTATAGCTATTTTTACTTTTATGAATAGAGCAATTTAAATCAAAATTATCTTTTAAAGCTTTAATCAATAATTCTATTTCTTTAAAAGAATAAGATTCCGTAGACAATGTAAACCCTGAACTTTGTGAAAAACCATCATCCATTGCCCAATATGCTAAACTTACAGGTGTTAAAAGTTCCCCTATATTTAAAGGAATGGTTTTAACACCATCAATATAAAACAATTCCCGATAATAATTAAAACAAGGTAAGGCGTAAGAACTTAATTGAATTCTAGTATATACTTTACCTGTACGTTTATCAGGTTTAAACTCACTGTATTTAGGTGCTGAACTACAATAATCTTTAAATAAAGAATATAAATGTAAGATATATGCTTCATGAATTATACCTTGTTCAAACATTAAATTAGCATTTATCCCCTTAGCATGTTTACGAATATAAAGATCGCCTAAACAATTACCTATGATAACTTCATGTAAATGCTGAGGTATAGAAAATGAATCTCTTTCAATTTTAGTTAATCTTCGTGTGCTATAACTTCTATCTAATAAAAAAAATTTTGAAGAGGTTTTAGGTTCATCAATAGGAAGAGAATTTTTAGAAGTTTTTTGAATATTTAATTAAAATAGAAGACGTACTTAAAGTTAATAGTTCCTCTTCTTCAGGGGGGGGAGTTTAATTGTTCGTTTAACCATGCTAAGTATTTCTCTAAAGAAACAGCTTGGATAACGATTGGCATAAACCCGTGGTTAACACCACACAATTCTGAACATTGTCCATAGAATAAACCTTCTCGGTTAATAAACGTTGAAGTTTGGTTTAACCGACCTGGGATAGAATAAATTTAAGACCTACCTAAAGCTGGAACAGCAAAAGAATGGATTACATCACTTCCTGTTAGTATAAATCTAACATGCGTATCAACAGGTAATACTACTCTGTTATCTACTTCAAGTAATCTAAATTGTCCTTCCTCCAAGTCTGCCTCTGGAACCATAAAACTATCAAAAGCTATTGGTTCTCCAGAATCTGAGATATAATCAGAGTATTCATAGCTCCAGAACCATTGAGAACCTACAGCTTTAACAGTAATAGCAGGATCTATTACTTCATCCATCAGATACAATAATCTAAAACTTGGGAATGCTATGGCAACTAGAACTAATGCAGGAGTAATTGTCCAAATTAATTCTATAACAGTACCATGTGTAAAATATTTGTATACAATAGGGTTTTTAGCTGTATTAAATTTAATAATAATTGTACCTAACATCCAAGATACAAGAATAAGAATTATTATTAAATAAAACATAATTTGATCATGAAGATCTACAATTCCATCAAAAGATGGTGATGCTCCATCTTGGAAAGAAAATTGCCAGGGCTCCGGCATGTCACAATAAGCAACATTAAAATTGAAAAGGTTTAACATAATTAAAAATTAAGAATCTTGTACAAAAAATGAAATTTAATCATTTATATATTCATAACGGTTATAGCCACTTTTAATCAATAACCTACAATATAGGGGGCCGACGATTTTTAATTAAGCACTTGTAACTTAACTGGAAAAGTGTGAGTCTTCGAAACTTAATAATAATAGTTCAAATCTATTCAAGTGTTCATAATTTAATATTAAAAACCCCCATTCGCGGGGGGCGGGGGTGTTAATCAAAAATTTTGATTAAACGTTAGCATAATTGGGACGTTATAGTATATTATAACCCTACTATAATTATTCCTTAGAAATTAAGGAAGTTGATAAAATCCATTTATCTTTAAATTAAGGAAGTAGATAAAATCCATTCTTTTCTAAATAATTTGTTTTTATCTATATATCTAGATAATGTACGTAAACCGCATTTAAAATGTAAACTCACTTCTGAACAATTATCAAAAGATTTATGCAGTTTTTTTATTAGAAAGAGAATCAAAAGAGTAAACAAATACTCTTTTATTTTTTGCTAAACTCATTTTAGCTTTAGTTTCAGCTGAATGTTTTGACCATTGCCAATAAAGAATGGTTAACCTGAATAGTCAGTAAAGGCGCAATTAATTTAATAATAATAGAGATCAACTTATTCGTAACTAAACAAGAAGAATCCATAAAGGAAATCTATTAATAAAAAATCAAAGAAATGAAAAAAGAGAAGCTAACGGTATTGTGGGCGACACAAAGTTACTCGTATCTAGGTGGGTAGAGAGGTAGGATAAAAAATTAACCAAGGAAGACTCGAACTTCCGTCTTTAAAATATCTAAGAGATCCGCTGTTTTACTTAAACTATTGATTTAGTTTTTACCCTAATTATGAACCACTATTAAATAATTATATCCACTATTTATTAATTTTAACCAGGATTTAATATATAATAATATTTTTTTTAATGCCTCTATTTAAAGCTAAGATAGAGTAATAAAAGAATATATTAAAAATCCTTAGAATTTCTTCGAAACTTAATAATAATGGTTCAAATCCATTCAAGTGTTTTCTACGCTTTTCCCGTTTTTATTTATAAAGAAAACATAAAACAACCATAAATTAGGGGACCAACGATTTTTATAATAGATATTATCTTTTAGTAAGCTTTACAACTTCAAATGAAGCTTAAGAATAATTCTTAAATTAATAATAATCATTTAAAATATGACTTTGCTTTCTTTTTTTTATCCCCCGAAAAAAAATTATATAACCAGGAAAATACTTTTATGGTATTATGTTTATTTTAATAAGATAATGATAGTTCAATTCTTTCATTCTATTGAAATTTCTGGTAACTTTCGGTATATTAGATGATAAGTATGGTCTCTCTACAACAAAATAATGTTGTTGGTCTCACTGTTTTACTATTTTGTGGCTCTTACCGAATAAAGACCACATTTTATAGACTCCTAATTTTATATATAAAAATATGAGAATTCTATAAAGTAAAACGATTATTGGATCAATAGAGATAAAGAAATAATAATAAAAATAATATGATAATTTATTTATTAGAAGCATTAATTGTAATAGGACCTTTATTGGGTTCTATAGCTTACGTTACAATTGCTGAACGTAAAATTATGGGATCGATGCAGAGACGTATCGGTCCGAATCGCGTAGGGTTAAGATTTTTATTGGACTTCGAATTAGATCTTATCATATCTACATTAGCATGTAATAATAATAAACACCCCCTTGGGCCCCTTCTCTTACTTAGTCATTAAATATAAGAATAAATCTTATATTATATATTTAATAATAATATTATTAAAGGGAATCTTTTATTGTAAGTTCAATTCTAACCTATCAAGGTTGATTAACCAATGACGAGTTTGTCGGGTAAAGATTATAAAATTATAATCATTATAATCAAGTTAAGTGTGCAAAATTACCATGAAAAAAATTATAAAAAATTTTTGTAAATCAGTTTTCTAATAAGAATTTCTACTGGGGAAGTTTTCTAGGAAAAAGAATTATTTCCTTAGTAGAAAGCTGTAATTATGGGATTTATATTAATTATAAAAATGTTCAACTTAAATAAAAAATTTACTTCTAGCAAGTTATTAAATTCATTAAAAAAAAATAGAATTAATAGCGGATCTTCAATGAATAATAATAATAGTAATGATAAAAATTTGATTAAGAATTTACAATTATTTTTTCTAACTATAGAGTTATTCTCAGGATTGTTACATTTAGAAAGCATAAAAACAATTATTAGAGAAGAAATAAAAAATAAATCTGGTATTTATGGATTTTTTTGTAAAACAACGCGTAAATTATATATTGGTTCTTCAGTGGATTTATATTCTCGTTTCAATGACCATATTGTTGGTTCTAAATCAAATATTTTACTCCAAAGAGCTATAAATAAATACAAATTACAAGATTTCATTTTTATAGTATTTCAATATTGTGAAGAGGAGAAACTGATTTCTCGAGAACAGTTTTATTTTGATGAGCTTAAACCTGAATATAATATTCAAAAAATTGCCGGTTCTTCTCTAGGTTTTAAACATTCTGAGGAGACTAAAGCTTTACTTAGTAAGTTAAATAAGGGAGAAAATCACCCTATGTTTGGTAAATCTCATTCAGCGGAATCATTGGCGAAAAGGATGGGTGAAAATCATCCTATGTTTGGAAAAAATCATAGTGCTGAAAAAAAAAAAAAAAATAAGTGAAGCTAAGCTAGGTAGATTTCCTTCTGAAGAAACTAAAAGCTAAAAAAAAAATTAGTGCGGCTAGAGGAGCTGCTATTTATATTTTTTTTCTTTTAGATAAAAAAACCATTTTAGTTAATAGTTTTCCTTCAGCTTCTAAGGCCGCTATAGGATTAAACGTTTCTAGAGAAACAGTGTTAAATTATGCTAAAAGTGGTAAAAAATATTAAAAAAACAATATATCATATCTTTCTCTAAAGAGTTTCAGTAATAAATACGAACTCTTCAAGAATATATATAAATTGATCCCGGTAGTTCCATACCCCCCGCAGGCACTAGCTCGGAGGAATAGTTAAACTTAGCCTAAAAGTTATTTTCTCATTTAGTTTTAATTTCTGCCAAATAACAAATTATTCAGAATTTGTTCCAGCTTTTTTTACTAGCCTGAAAGGTGCTGGTATTAAAAACTGCAAACTACGCTAGAGTGGGCGATAACGTCTTCTCCAGCATTCCATGCATTTGAAGGTCAATTACCTGTACAATCAGTTAGTTAACACCCCCCAGGCTCCCTTTTTCAAACCTTTTATTTTCCAAGGCTTAAATTATTTTTTATAGTTATAATCTATAGTAAGGTTATCTTTCATTGTAAGATTCAATTAATCCTAGAGTTCAGTATACAGGAGGATTAATTAAAAACAAAAGATTAAAGTAAATATTTCAAAATAATCGTGTAGGTCAACATAATCCTATTGACTTTTTTTCAAATTAGATCTTATCATATTTCTGCTATAACATATAATAATAATAATAAACACCCAACTCCTATTGAATTCTTAATATAAAGATAGAGCAGCTCCAGTAAAAATTTTTGATAGTAACAAAATTATTGCTACTTGCTTTTAATCTTTTTTTTATGTAGTTACAGTAAATAGTAAAATTTCAAGTTGACATGTTAATAAATATTATTGTACTATAATATATTCATAATGGGCATAATAATAAGGAGGGTGTTTAGATTACTCTAAACAAGAAAATTATCGTCTGACCAGAGTCTAATAGTATATAACCCGGCTGCGCACTATTATTTTTAGAAATTAAAGATGTTGATAAGATCCATTGTTTTTGTATAACTTATTTTTATCTACATAATTAGATAATGTACGTTACTACAATTAAAGTATAAAAGACGCTTCTGTATAATTATCAAAAATTTTATACAATCTAGTTTCATTTGAAAGAGAATCAAAACTATACACAAAATTTTTTTTTTATTCAAAGCTCCCTCCGGGCGCTCCGCCCGGGGTGCCCCCCCTTGGGGAGCTTTTAGTAATTAATGCTTTTGTTTCAGCACTATGAGTATGACCTAACATTCCTCATGGATTATTCTCACCTAATTTAGCTTCACTCATTTTTGCTTTTTTGTTTCAGCAGTATGAGTACGACCGTAAAAAGGATGATTTTTCATTGTTCGACCGTACATAGGATTTTTTTCATCTGTTTGACCAAACATAGGATGATTTTTTTCTAGACATTTTAGCAAGAGTTTTTCTGAATGTTTAAATCCAAGCAAGGAACCGGCTGCGCGCGCTTTTAAGTGTATTATATGTATTTGGTTTAACCTCTGAAAAAAAAAAATGAAATCAAGATAATTCTGCTCACGTTCAATAATCAATTTACGTGCATCTTCTAAAGATAAATTCGAGATATCAATATATTCAATAATAGTAAGAGAAAATACTGCAAATCCATGATCTTGTAAAAAGCACTACAGATATAAGAATTTCCTCTTACATTTTGAAGGTAAGCTTTTTAGAAAAAAATATAGCCCTAATCATCTAGATAAATCCACTGCTGAACCAATATATGTTTTACCTGATTCATAAGTCCACATATATATTCCGCTTTTCCCTTTATTATCAGTTAAAATAGTTGATTTATCAGTATATGCATTACTATAAATTTTTTATTGGCCCGAGATTTTACTTATTTATTTTTTTTCCTTTTTTGATAAAGGAGTTTTATCAGATTAAATTAATTAATAATTATATTAATTTATATTTATTGCTTATTATTATTATTTTTGTTTTTTTATGTGATAAGTTCAAGTCCAATAAAGAAAATTATTTTTCTTCGGCCTAAAGTTAAAGTAAACCTTTAGCTATAAACCATCAAATTGCGGGAACGCCCTAAAGCAATTTCAACTAAACAAGAATGGTAACATGTCTTGTGGCACAGGTAATGACTCGTGGTATAGTAAAATCGAAATTGATGTACGAGAGGAAATGGGTAATCCGCAGCCAAGCACCATTTTTAAAATGGTGTGCAGTTCATCGACTATACGGTGGTTGGCGCAAGCTTAAGATATAGTCAGACCCTACTTGAAAAAGAGTACAGGATAATAAATTTATTATCCGTTAAATGGATAGTTTAACTATTTAGGGAGAAGGGGAGAAGGATCCTTAGTATATTTATAATGTTTAATAATAAATAACTAGAAGGATAGATTTGTACTATGGGTTATTACAAGCATTCGCAGATGCTTTTAAAATTACTAGTTAAAGAATTAGTATTACCTTCAAATACAGATAAAAAAATTTTTTGTATTAGCGCCTATGATTTTTTTTTAGTTTGTGGTTTTTAGTTTGGACTCTAATACCGTATGGAAAAGGTTTAGTAATTGCTGATTTTTCTTTTAGGTATTGTAACAATTTTAGCTATATCTTCAGTAGCAGCTTATGGAATTATATTAGCGGGTTGGGCCTCAAACAATAAATATTCATTTATAGGTTCTTTTAAGAGCTACAGCACAATTAATAAGTTATGAAGAAGTTTTTGGGTTAATAATTTTATTAGTGATATTTTTTGTAGGTTCATTTAATTTAACTACAATTATAGAATCTCAAAAAGCTATTTGGTATATTGTACCATTATTCCCTATAGCATTAATGTTCTTAATAGCTATATTAGCTGAAAGTAATAGAGCACCTTTTGATTTACCAGAATCAGAATCAGAATTAACAGCTGGGTTCATGACTGAATACAGTGCGTTTCCATTCGTGTTCTTCTTCTTAGCTGAATATGGTAGTATTGTGTTCTTAAGTACTTTATCTTCTATACTATTCTTAGGAGGTTATTTAGTACCTGGTGTTGAATCAAATGGTTTAATGACTGGTCTATCTCTTGGATTGAAAACTTCATTCATGTTATTCCTTATAATTTGGATACGTGCGTCATTTCCGAGATTACGATACGATCAGTTAATGTCAGCTATTTGGTGTAATATGCTTCCTATAGTTATTGCGTTCTCAATTTTAATTCCGTGTATTATCAAGGCTTTTGATATTTACACCCCCCCCCCAAGCCCACGAAAAGTATAATTATTTTTTTATAAATAGAACAATAACTTAACAGAAAGCAAGCTTTCTGTCAGGTATGGAGTATAATGGAAGTTCGATTCTTCCTTGTTCTTACTAATTTCAATTTCTACCTTTATATTAAGGTAATATTATTTAATATAGTATACAGATCTGTATATTATTAAATTTTTTTTTTTTTTTAATTAAGTTGAATATTTCGTATTTTTTTTTTATTTAAACCAATAAAAAATACTTAATTATTTTTCATAATAGATTAAAAAGTACTTACAAGTTAAATATTAAACTCATTTAATAATAATTATATGAGGTGGCAATAAATTGCCTTAAATTAATAACTTATTTTGCTTATTATATAAAATAAATTTTTACCGGGTGTAAAAAATACTATATAATTTGACATATACCTTCGTTAGAGGGTATACCTTATTATCTATGACCAGTAACCTGTTTCATAGTATGATTTTGGTAATATAAAATTTTTATAATATACAAAAATGATAAACTTATTTAATAATTTTAATTTTTCTTCCAAATGGTTCTCTGGGACCTGGTGCAGTAAATAAAATGGCTTATAGCCCTTTTGTTACTCCTTCTTTTACTTTAAAACAAGCTTTATGTTTTTCTACAGAAAATATAAAAGATCAAAAATCTTTAATTAACTACAATTCTATTTTAAAAGGCCAAACTCCGGAATTTAAACAATGGTTTGTTGGATTCTTAGATGCTGAGGGATGTTTTTATATAAATTATAGACAAGATAATACTTTTCGTTTAATGATAAAAATTGTTTTACATATAGACGAATTACCTTTATTGAAAATTCTACATAAAAAAATTAGGTTGTGGTGTTATCTCAAAAGTAAAAAAGTATATCTCAATATACTATTAATAAACAAAGTGATTTAATAAATATTATTGTACCAATATTGGAAGAATTTCCTCTCAATACTACAAAATATTTAAATTATCTTGATTTTAAAAAAACTTTAGATATTATGCAGAGAAAAGAGCATTTAACCGATAATGGAAAATTACAAATTTTAAATTTAAAAAATAAGATGAATAGATCCAGAACAAACTATGAAATGCCGTCTAAGCATTCTATTAGAATAACACCTTCATGGCTTTTAGGTTTTATTGAAGGTGATGGATCATTCACAACTACTAAATCAATGCCCTTTTTAAGTATAGCTCAATCAATAAAAGATTATGCTGTTCTTAAAAAAATATCAGAATATTTTAGTTCTGGTACATTACAAGAACAAAAAATAACAAATCGATATAAGGATGAGCAATCAATGGTAAGATTAATTTGTCAAGATATTATCTTTTTACATAATACACTTTTACCATTATTAGACTCATTAGAATTTTTATTCTAAAAACAACTTGACTATAAAGATTGGGCAATTATAGTTAAGTTATATTATTCTGGTATTCATTTATACCCTCAAGGTGAAAAATTAATAAATGATTTGAAAATGAATATGAATAATTATCGATTATCTACTTATAAGAATCTAAATGATAAACCAATAATTACTCAAGAAATGATTAATGAAGTTTTATCTCTGGAACCTTTATATCATTTAGTAGATTCAAAACGAGTACATATAAAATCTAATAAACCTTTACGTTCAGGTAGAATGCTAAAAAATTCTAGCTAAAAAATATTGATAATAGTTCTATGGAATTTAATAGTATTAAAGAAGCAAGCAAGTTCTTTAAGTGTCATACCGATACAATAAGTCGACGTATTAACACTGATAGATTGTATCTAAATAAATGGAAGTTCACCACTATTTAGTTATATTAATCATA
Organism: Mortierella sp. BCC40632; assembly: GCA_011634665.1. Taxonomy (NCBI): domain Eukaryota; kingdom Fungi; phylum Mortierellomycota; class Mortierellomycetes; order Mortierellales; family Mortierellaceae; genus Mortierella; species Mortierella sp. BCC40632. The sequence continues at coordinate 105,533 of WAEK01000033.1, forward strand.
ATGTACGCCAAATTATACTGTTATAATCGTTCTTACAAAGTAAGAAATCCTACCCTCTAAATCCGATCCTACCTCCGAGGTTAGGTAGTTCGGGAAAGAGTCTTTAGTTGCCCACGTAGCGCTGGGCTTAGTTTATAATATTTGTCATATGCAACCTTGCATTAAGTTTTATTATATGCAACCTTGCAATTAAGATTAATCATTGGGTTATTCTTAAAATATCTAATATATCTATAAGCCCATTTGTGTTATAGATAGGGTTAGAGTTTATATTTAAATTCCTTGAAAAAGCTTAAAAATAAACACCCCACCATCATATTCTGCCTTCCTTTTTTGTATTCTTCTTCCTTGCAGAGTACGGTAGTATTATTTTTAAGTACTCTTAGTTCAATTTTATTCTTAGGTGGATATTTAGTACCTGGAATTGAATCAAACGGTCTACTTACTGGTTTATCTCTTGGATTGAAAACTTCATTCATGTTATTCTTGATAATTTGGATACGTGCGTCATTCCCGAGATTACGATACGATCAGTTAATGTCAGCTATTTGGTGTAACATGCTTCCTATCGTTATTGCGTTCTCAATTTTAATTCCGTGTATTATCAAAGCTTTTGATATTTACACCCCCCGAGTTATATAAAACGATGATATACTTTAACAAAAATTTTAACCATTTTGCGATAACTAGAATTAATTCCATTGCTAATGCCCGGCCCGTCCCGCAAGGTAGAGCAGGCCAAGGCTTTCTGTAAATCTTAATTTTTCTCTCTATAAGAGTGTACCTTAAAAGTTAACAGTCCCCTAATAGAACCTAGAAACATAAGATTATTAAGCAAGTGTCTTTTACTAATACTGGTAAGGGTATGCAAAGCCTATTGATTTAGTGACCTAAAATATCTAATTTTTTTTAATTAGGAAAATATTAACATAATGGTCATATAATTATTATGGGGTTAGTAGTAATACTAATGAGAGTTCAAGTCTCTCCTCTGATATTCTTCCTTGGTCAATTTTTATTCTCACCTCTCACATAGATACGAATATTTTTTGTGTCGCCCGATGATACCATTAGCTTCTCTTTTTTGCTCTAATAAACAATTATTAATAAATATTATATTCCCTAGAGACCAATAATAATATATTTAGTTGTTCCTGGTCTTTAAAACGATCAGGGTCGACGAGAGCCCTTTGGGCCTAGTAGATCATTTTATCTATACGGGAGTAATAGATAGGAGGAGATGTAACTCTATGATTAAATTTATCAACAAAATGTTAAGGCGGCTAATACCCCAACCTTCTTCTTGAAGATAATTTTTCTTGCTAGTAATTAGTTATTGGAAAACAGCCTCCTCAATGCTGCAGAACCATGTTAGAGGGCCCTAAATTCCGAGGGACATGGAGATAAGTTAGGGAATTCTTTGATTCAAAGCCCGAACTTATGATAATAGGATCCAATTATAATACAAAAAAATGGCAAAATTATTTAACAAATTTAATACTGTAACTTTAAGTATCATAACTAAATTTACACCTTCGGAGCAAGTTTGTTTTTTTTTACAGAGAATAACTATAAATTGGATATTCAATTCAAAACATGGCTTATCGATAATAAACCTGCAAAAGTTTATTTAAATAGTGCTGAATCTAAAAATATAATTTACAGTGAAAATTGTAGTAAATCAGGAGTATACTTATGGTATAATAATATAAATGGAAAATATTATGTAGGGTCAAGTATTAACTTAAAACATCGTCTTTATTATTATTTTAGTCCGGCATATCTTAAAAAAAATAAATTCTTAATACAAAGAGCTCTTATGAATCATACTCATAATACTTTTTTTCTTTATATATTAGAGTATTGTGATATTAAAGACTTAATTTTAAGAGAACAATATTATATTGACTTACTAACTCCTCCTTATAATATTAACCCTACGGCTTATTCACGTTTAGGTTCTAAACATAATGAAGATTCTAAGGAATTAATGCGAATTAACAACATCGGAGAAAAAAATCCAATGTATGGAAAATCTCATTCAGCAGAATATAAAACAATTCTTAGTGAACGTATGACTAAGAATAATCCTATGGCGGGTAAACCTTGTACTGAGGAAGTAAAAATTATAATAAAAAAAGTACAAAGTATACCTTTATACGTATATGATGCTAATACTAAATTATTATTATTTAAATATGATTCTCAAAAAGAATTTGTTAAAGCTTTTAAGGTTTCTACTAAAACCATAATTAAATATGTTAATACTAACAATACATTCCGTGGAAAATATATATTATCAAGTACTTTATTAGATAATACTTCTGAAGAATAGAATTTCCTTCAAGATTAGGTACAAGACTTTAGGGGAATATAAAGTCTTAGAAAATAGTTTACGCATTGGATATGAGCAAGTTTTTTATAGAAAATAAACACATTGGATTAGAGCAAGTTTTCCGAGATTAAGATATGATCAACTTATGTCTGCAATCTGGTGTAATATGCTTCCTATAATTATTGCGTTCTCAATTTTAATCCCGTGTATTATCAAGGCTTTTGATATTTACACCCCCCTCCTCCCAAAGTTAGTAGATTCAAAACGTGTTCATATAAAATCTAATAAACCTTTACGCTCTGGTAGAAAATGTAAAAATTATAGCTCCCTTCGGGAGCTACACCACCGGGGAGCGACCCCCGGGTAGTTAGTAATATTGATAATAGTTTTATAATATTTAATAGTATTAAAGAAGCAAGCGAATTCTTTTAATGTCATACCGATACAATAAATAAACGTCTTGATACTGATAGATTATATCTAAATAAATGGAAATTTACCTCTAGTTATATAAATAATTAGTTAACTTTATGCTACATTCCATTAGAACTTGATTCTTATATTAACACTTTACAGGCCCCTCTCGCTTATTAATAAAAGATACAAAGGGCTAATAAAGCTTTGGTCCTCAGGCCTGTTTTTTGACAAGGAACAATTTAAATGGGAGGATATAAATAATTTATTGTAAATGGTCTACCGGGGATTTAATTTATTTTTTTATTACCTACTGTTAATTGTGACGTAGCATAATTTTAGCAATATACTCTCGAAAATTATTTATCTACCAGATGGTGGAATTGTTTATTTCAATGCAGACTGATAAAGCCTGATTAAAAAATTCCGTTGGGCCCCTTAATTCCTATAACAAATTATCTATAACTTACCAAAGACTAATTAATCTATAACAAGTTTAAATAATTAGACCCGAGGGTTAGCTAATTACATTTATATTTCATTTTTTTATTAAGATTTTGGGGGGGCTAATTTATAAAACCTTTATCAAAGAATATTTTATAGTTAATAGTCAGTAATGAATTCATAAACCCTTAAAGCCTTTATAATTTAAAAGCCCCAAATTTTTAATTAATTTGGGCGAAAACAAGGGTTCGAACCTTGGTATATAGATCCACAATCTACCGTTCTGCCAATTGAACTATAATCGCCTTATTAATAATATACTAATTATTGCCCTTTTTCTTTAAAAATCATTAGAAAAAAGGTAATTAATTATTAAGATACATGCTGGAGATAAAATTTTTCTTGTATGTCTTACCACGAGAAAGAAAGCTATTAATATTACCATTACTAAAAATTTATTAGGGGATCCTGTCGATGTTATTGTACAGGTTATTGACTTTCAAACGCATGAAAGCCAGACATTAAGTTTAGTAAAGGGAATAGAGGGATTTAATTCTGGCTACTGAAGGTCTAATCTCTAAGACTAGTTTTTACTAAAATTCATTTAGCTTAACTGGATAAAGCACTCGAATGGATTTGAACCATTATTGTTAGGTTTAGAAGACCTATACTTTTTCCAATTAAGTTACAAGTGCTTATTATTTTTTACCTAATAGAGCTGGCCCTGAACATAATTTATAGAAAAACTAAAGTTTAACATTAAGCTCTACCGCAATATGAGGCCTTGACGGGTCCTGTGGGGTATTAAATTATTTGAATTATTACCCTAAATAAAATTACGTATTTTATGTTAATTCCTGGCCCCCGGCCGTCCGCAATCATGCGGGCCGGCGCGGGGACAACACAAAATAATTAAATAAGTAAAAAGTTAAAATTTATTAAGTGTTTCTATTTTTGACTAGATAAGATAATAACCTAACATTAATAATAACTAGCCCTCCGGCTACCCCGATATTTTATCCTCCAAAAAATCTCTATTCTTTTGTTGATAAAATCCATTGTTCTTTAAATAACTTGTTTTATCAACATAATTAAACAATGTAGGTACAATTAAAGTATAAAGACACTTTATAACTATCAAAAGATTTAAATAGTTTATCATTTGAAACGGGATCAAAAGAATACATTAATCCTCCGTTTTTACTCAAGGCTTTAGAAATTTTTATTAATTTTTATAATGCAGAAAATTATATATTTTAATATATTTATGAAAGAAAGCTTACCTCCCCAGGGGGGGGTAAGCCCCCGGGGGGAGCTTACCTTTTAAATTTTGCCCTAAGGTTGAATCGAACAACCGTCAAAGGTTTTTCAAACCTCTACTTTAACCAATTAAGCTATCAGAGCTAATATAATAATTATCCAATAAAAGAATCGAACTTTTTACTAATTAATTTAAGCACGAAACATTTTATAATGTAATAAACTTATTATTTATTATAAGGTAAACTACTACCTTATAGTTGGGCGAGGGGGGTGTTAACTGATTTTACAGATAAATCACCTATAATGTATGGAACGTTGTAATATTATCTCACTCATTGTTTCAGTTTTTCTATAACAACATGGGTAACGTTTACATAGAAAGCTGAACGATTCATGGATCAATTTACTATTGATTAAATTAACTATAAAAATTATATAGCGATATTATAGAAATTAAATTAATCTGCATCAAATTCATAATACATTGCTAGTGTAACACCTGTAGCAATTTGAATTACTAATACAAAACCAAGTAAACTTCTAAAATTCCATATATATGAATAGTTAATCATTATCTGAAGAGCCTTTGTTAGGACTTACTAAAAAAATCTTTAGAAAAAGATAACTACCATTTACTTTGAAATAACTTATTATTTTTGTATATTTAACAATTGTAGA
>WAEK01000034.1:0-95000 GCA_011634665.1 Mortierella sp. BCC40632
GGTTGGTTTTTTCAGAGGGAACAGCGTATTTTGCAGGCCATCTGACAACAAGTTGTCACCCAGGTTTGATAGTTGCCATCTGACCCATATTGAATCTTTGTCAAGGCCAGTGTATGCATTCCCAGAGCAGGGAGTAGCCATTGCTCTTCATCTGCTCCAGGTTCTTCTACCCCGACACCCATTGAACAAGGAATTGAGTTAGTGGATCTAAGTTAGAATGACCGTTGGTGTACGTTCATTAACTTTGTCTTCGAATCCAGAGAGGCGAAACAGCGTCCTGCGTCATCGGTACCCGTTCAGAAAGCCTGCGCACAGCCGTCACGTTCGCCAGACCAAGAAGGGTTAGTTGGATCTTAAATCTCCAGTCGAAAACAATCAACATAAGAGTGGGCATTTGTGATAGAAATGAAATTCACGGGTCAGAAAGAGAAAGAGTTGTAACAGAGACATTATGAAAGCGCGAAATGGCCATAAAGAGGCAGGTCATAATATTAAGTGAAAGTGAATCGTACACAAACGCAAGCTTGTCAAAAAGCGGTAATAGGGATTAAACTTTTAGTGCATGAAGTCATGTGGGAACACCTGCTTGGCAGTTTGTTAAACGATTGTGGGTTTTTAAAATCAACCGTATTACAAGTGAGTGACCCAACAATGACAACAAAAGTGACCATATTGGCAGAACGAAAAACAAATAAACAGACAGAAACGATAAGCCAAAGCAACAACCCGTGTGCTGCAGCATTGGCGAGCGGTTTGATGGGCTTCATCGGGGAACCACAGCCGAAATATGAAAACCTTGCTATTAAAATGTATTTAAATAGAGAGCATTTCTCGCTGGTTAGAATTAAAAGTTGAAGTGCTCAACATTGATAACAAGGTTCAGCTTAACTGTTAGAAACCCAGTCACATATATTACGTGCTGTGGTTAAAAGAAAACGGATTTCGGTGCGTTAATACTTCCAATATCACAGAGGATTGCTATGCAGAATAAAAGGAAATATAAAGACTTGTCCAGCGCAGGGATAGTAAGTATGTTGTGGGAAATCTAGTGAAGTCGCATCAATATATTGAGAATGATTGAGATGAAGAATACTAATTCAGGTCAAAAAGATGACACATAGAATTTTGGACAGCCAGACCGAAGCACACACAATTTCCAAAACAAAGGAGCAATATACTTCAAACAGAGAAAGAAAATATTGATTCAGAAGGTGTGGAGCTAGATGGATGCATGCAGAAGTTAGACAGTTCCTTATTCAAAGGAAGCAAAGGCTATGCTGAGGGATGGAATTTTAAGCTGAATGATGGATGTTCAGGGGTGTCATTCGACGCAGAGGTTATTAAAGTCAAAGGGAACAGGGATTGCTGATAAATAATTAGGCGCGAGAATGGAATTTGAGACAAGAAAACCATTTGATGGAGCATTATCTGTACAAAGCGGTAGAACATGCCATATATCAGGTAAATTTCCAGGATTTCGGGTCGGTGCAACCTTGGTGCCGTGGTAACGCTTTTCCTGGCAAACCAGGATGACCCAGAGTGCCTGAGTGATGTTTAGCCGGGTTAAGCTCGACAGAAATATAAGATTTTAAAGCCCAGTCGGAGCCGGCGGCAGATCCATTGGGTGACACTACACAGAAATATATTTCTCCAAAGAATGAGATTTTGATGTTAGTGTTTGATTTATGGAAAGAAAATCAACGGAACAGAACGTCACAATTATAGAAAGTTGCAGAAAGCAGAAAGCAGAGAAGATGTGGAGAACCCATTTCCTCGAAAAGCCGATGTGTTTGTTCAACAAATCGCATCCAAGCGTTTCTTTGACACAGTTTCGTTAAGAATTTAACAGACCTCGCTTTATTCTGCTGCCAGCATCAGAACTGTGTTTAATTTGAGAAGACAAGAACGGAAAAAAAGAAAGATAGGATTTGAAATTTACATTGAGCTCCAATTGAAATAACATCATCAACTCACGGTTGTGATTTGAAGGCTAAAAAGTGGTCACTCATACTGTGAAAGGTGACAGTTGGAAACTCAAAAGTAAAGCATGTAAAAAAAAAAGATGGAATGTGGATTATTAGCAGAAATAACCGGAGTAGGGCCATTAAAGCAATTCAGTGACGGTCAAAAGAAAACGAACTGATATATTGAAAACAGCTAGAGATTAGGGTAATAGTCTTAACAAATTTCAGGAACACAAGCCTGTCCGTCAATGTATAAGGAAAAAGACATGACTGTATAAAAACGATCGTTAACCAAGCTAACCAGTGTTACTTTATAAGATTGACCCCAAAAATGGATACAGAATTGATGAGAAAGGTAGAAGAGCAAGAACGCTCTGGACGAAATGTGCATTGGAATTCAGTGCGACGTTTAAGCTGCCCGGATAACTAGTGTTGGAAAGAAGTCCAGTGGCTCAGATAGTGTTAGAAAGCCGAAAAAGGATAATACACAAGATGCAGAATATATCCACATTCAATTCTAGCCAGGATGGCCGGATTACGTCCATACAAAGGCCCTGGACGGTTGTTAATGTTGTTATGCTAAAGTACCTGATTTTCGGACGTTTAGATTGGAATAGAGATGACAGCCAGTATCAGAAACATCACCCGTAACAATGGACAATGTAAACCTTCCGGAGTACACATTCTTGAGTGCTTACAAAATAAGTGTTAAGTTGAGGGCTGTGATGACGCAAGTTTTAGGTAACTTGAGAGTTTATTATAATAGTTTATGATCAAATGCAAAAAGATGTTTCAGTATATTTAACAAGAAGTGAGTGGCTTTCTGTATCCATTAAACCTTTAGGAGGATGCGGTTTAGTTGGTTCCGGAGACGGGGTTTGACATACCCTGACTATCAATGGATTTGTGGTTCGGCGCTGAAGGTCAGCGGCATAAAATAGAAGGCGGGTCAGTTCATAAAAGGGTTGATGGTGAATCTGTCATCGAAATACCACAGATGTAACAGGAACTTGATGCATTGTATTAGTGTGATAGATGGACTAGAGATTGATGTAAAAGGCAGAATTGAATTGAAGTGTAGGGCCCGTTTCACTCTCAGATTAGAAGCCAGTGACGTCAAAATTGACAGAGAGCATCTGGGTACAAAACCCACGAACAAAAGGAATGTAAAATCTTGGTGGTGCTAGGAGGAAAAATAGAGAAGAATACATTTAACTCCCAAAAAGTAGAACGATGACAATAAAAGCAAAGATTATTTAAAGACATTTGCTTCATCATTTTGAAATAACTTGGGTTCATGGAGTTGGGTTCAGCATCAGTGGCAGAGGGGAAAGCTGGCCCATTTACTTAGATTATGAAAAGCAGAGCTTATACGGACTCCATTTTATTCCTAGTCTAAAGAGGTTTTGGAGATGCTTAGGACAAAAGTTTCTTCGAGTGAACAATGCATATTTCCGCGTAAAATAGACAGGGCATTGCCTTGTGCCTGTAATAGCTCAGGAAAGTTTCTTCTAAATCATGACGTCCATCAGCTGGCCCTGGACGAAGAGCATTGAATGGGCAAGGGTGGATGAAGAAGAAGACGACAAAAAATCCCGATTTTGTCAAGTTCCAGTATATTTCAGTAAGCATGTAGGACTGGATCTGAACTGATTTTAGTTTCAAATGAGGCACTTCTCCGAAAAGGCATTTTAGCGTTGTTGAATCCCTCATATAGTAGGTGTGTCAGGTGTTGTCAAAGAAATTGAAGTTTATTTTTGAGGACAGAAGTTTATTTGATTGGGTGAATTTGAAGGAGTTTGATGCAGAAGATCAATAGGAGAAATGAGTTAGAGGAGTCAATGTCAGTGGACAGAATCTCTCAGGCAAAGTGTCTGTGTCAGTATTGAAATAGTAGATCCAAGGGCCGGCCTACCTTTACACTCATTTGATGTAAGCAAAGAACCGGGGATGATGCAGTTAGATCCAAAGCGTAGGGATTGAGAGGATCAGGAAAGGATTTTATGGCAGTGAAGACGTCACCAGATCCGATGGGGACAAAGCAAGAGAGCTGATCAGGCTTCAACAGCCGGTGCTGGTCGTAGAGCGGAAGGACGGCGGAAACTGTGCCGCAGCACCCGGGTTAACGCAAGGGCGAGATCGTCAATGATAACGGCTCTGGGGTTGTTTGAATTATTGGTTAGGAAGGGAAATTATGTAGAATTAAGTTGCGTGAATCCTGCATTGTTTTGAGTAAAGGGGAAGTAGATGATAAAGTGTTAGAAAGGACACAAAACAATGGCTATATTTATATGTTGGCGATTTGTCAATGTGTAGAATGGGCCACGTCATTGGATGACCACAAAGCATTAGTCAAAGGTGCTTGTTTATGAATTTCAGTCTCAGAGTTAAAAAGCAATATTCTAGTGTTTCCTCGACTTCACGCGATGTCCTCGAAGAAAATTCGAATCATATATTTTGGACTCTGAGCCAAGACCCTAAAGTGTAGGGGTCTGTATTATCTTATCAGTAGGTTTGTATACCATTTTTGAAAACATGCCTTTTGCTTGATCCAATCTAGTGCGTATAAGTTAAATGAGGATTCAAGGACGGAAAGTAAGAAAGTACCACGAATCTCATAATTCTTATGATTGGAGGGGAGGGGTGGCTTGATTGTACAGAGATCCCGCATGCATGAAAACGTAGAACAAAAATCTGGTGATACTAGCTTCTAGTAGAAACAACACAAGGGAAGCTCAAGCTATGGATACCTAGAAACATATAACCTTCGATATAAGAGAGCATCATATTTTTGCATTGAAGTTTAAAATAGTAGAAAAGTATTGAAAGTTGAGATCTAGGTACTTGAAAAGTCCCGAATGAATCTTCAACTGAGAAGCAGCGAAACCTAAAATATCAGAGTTGTGTGGATTTTAGAAGATCTGATAGAAGAGCGAATCTAGTTGGGTCAGTAAGGAAGATCTTGGAGAATGAGGGGGCCAGATGAAAACATTGTTTAGAGAAACGATTACTGAAGAAAGAGTAGATGAAATTAATGGAAGAAGTTATAAGGTGGAAAGGGCGGAGTGGATTGGTAAAAGGAGTTGGTGTATGAGGTGGGTATGATGGTTTCTATTTCTCTCCAAGAAAAGGAAAAATATCAGGTAAGAGAATGAAATAAAAGTGTATGTTATTTGATAGAATGTCCTTCAAGTTGTTATAAAAGGAAATAAAAGAGAATAGTAAAAAAAAAAAAAAAAATCTAAAGACCCATTTGGCTGTGACAGTTTTCTCCGAACCTCCTCCATCAATTGTCAAAAAGAAAAATAACAAGAAAATTACAAAATGGCACTAGACATTATTAGCAATGTTAAGGGTCCTTTAAATATTTTTGTTGCATGAATTGCCACTTGGCTCAATTATGGTGTCGGCTCGAGGGGGCAAAGCAGAGTAAAAAAAGGATGCATTTCGTTCACAAAACTATGGGTAAGGGATCGAAAAAGGATGGATGTCTATGGATGAATTGATGTACTTAAATTTTAAAACCTGTGAAGTTCAATTCAAACAACTCAAACCAACTGATTTTATTTAAAAAAAAAAAAAAAAAAAGACAATCGATGTTAGGCTGAAGGTCATCTTTCGGATGCTAAAAAGGGAGAAAGTATCCGTCATTCATGAATACGTTGAAAATCGAAAGACATGGTTAAAGTTAAAGGTGTGATGACCTTGCAGATGAAAGGAAAGTTCCTCTCAGCGGAACTGAATGCAGAATCACTCGAACATGTTGATGAAGAAGAGTTTGGAGAAATTGAAGGGTGTACCTTACCTTTGAGGAGGATATGGTTTATAAAAAGTAACAGTGATGCAAATAACATTATCGATGTGCTTACAAAAGGGTACAGAGGCAAGTATTCTGCTAAACAGATTTAATAGTACAAGTGCAGCTAATTCCACCTCGAGAGCTGATTTCAGCAATTGTTGGTCAAGAGACGAGAAAGGAAGGTGGATGGAAGTAAGGATGGTACAGAATTACTTTAAATCCTCCTTGGATGGAATCAGTGGCTCTTTAATGCTAGCCAAAGAAAGGGTAGGGATTTTATGAAGATTCTGCAAAAGCAGAAGGAAAAGGATTCAAGGGATTCAATGGGGCACGGGGTGATTGATTCAGAGTATGACTCAGACTCGATGTCTAGCATAGTTGAGAAGGAACCCAAGAGATCAAGAAGAGACTTTGAAGATGATGATTCGGACGATTCAGGGATTAGCGATTTGCTTAGGGGCAAAAAAAGGCGTAAGCCGAAAGCAAAAAGTCTTTGGGGCGTCTGAATTAGGAACCGTTGAACATGGTTCCTGCGACAAGTGGAGGTTCAAGTCAGGGCGCAGGAGTTGGTCGAGCATCGGGAAGTTCAAAGGATGGGTCGACTAGTAAGAATGTCAAGAGCGGCAAAAGGGGATGGTGGGATGTCAGATATGGGGTCTCCATTGCAGGAAGCCGCGAGAAAAGGTCATACGGTGCCCCGCAAGGAACTAGGACCACATTTAGCGACAATGATGAATCGATGGAGGTTGAAGATGATATTGAAAATATGAGTGATTATGAATTTGATAACGACACGAATAATCCACTCAATGGAAAGCCATTGAGTACTCAGGATAACGAATCGATGTTGGAGTCAAGAAACCTGATGACCACTGGCCAAATGGGAAAGGTTGCTTAAAAAGGATGGAACAGTTCAAACAAGGGCAAAAGGGAGAGTAATATCGGAATGAAGAAAAACTAAATATAGAGAAAAGAAGATGGAGAAGAGAGTATTAAAAATATTTTTATTTATTTGGGCATAAGAATGAAAAAAAGAGTGTATAAAAAAAAAGGGAAAGACTGGATTTTTTTTTTTTTTTGAAGAAAATTAAACTAAAAGAAAAAAGAGAAAATGGATGTGGAGGAAAACGAGCTGTAGTATGTACCAAAAAATTTATTTTGGGTTCACTCTGTTTGGAAAAAGAATGTGAGAAGTGTACTAAATGTTTGTGGTTAATTAGATAGTAATGGGGTTCGTTATACTGCTGGACAACGTTCTATCCTGGGGGCTTGTCCAACGCAAGAAGGAGAAGGGAAGAAAGTATGAAGATTCGAAATTCAGAAAAAGAGGAGATGAGAAGCAAAAAGCCTCAGAAATGTATTGTACTGTGTGTTGCAGGATTCTGGTATGATGATGAGGTTTGCCAGTATGAGTGAAAAATCACGAGAGATCGAGTTGGTTCAATTTATGAACAAGTATGGATTTGAAATGGCCGATTCTGGAGCTATCGTGACGTGAGAGGGGAAAAGATTGTTATGCCGAGAAGGACTAAGAGAGGGCGGATTATTGTATGTGCACCCTCACAAAAGTAGTGGAATGTAACTATTAAAGAGTTGAAATCGATGGTAAGAAGGGATCAAGTGGTTTTAAGAAACACTGGTGTTTAAGAGAAAGAAAAAGAAAGTCTTTGTAGAAACTGTGCCAATCAAGTCACTTAAATACTAGTAAAGATTTTCTATGCGAATAGTTATTGGAAATATCCGGGAGACATTCAATAGAGTTCAAGGGCCTACATCCTGTAGCAGAAAAGTATATTTTGTCCTATTTTGGTGTTCTGTGAACTGACTAACCAAAGTACGGCACAGACTCCAGAAGTGCACGTCCTGGGTACCATTTTGTCCAGGGACGGATAGGAATTTATGAAAGTCAGCACTTTATATCGGAATACTCCGGGTACGAGAGGGATAATCAGAAATCAGAAGGGAGCCGGAAAGGACGTCTCGATGGTTGAAATAGAAAGAATTGAGAGCGTCCCTCCCTGGTTACGAAAGAACAATAGGCTGTATAGTGAGATTGATGGGTCAAACATGGAGGGAGTTGCACTTCTGTGCCTCGAGATGATAAGAACGGATTTAAAACAAACAACAGTTTTGGGGTAACCAGAATAGAACAAACATGCAAGAAGAGATTATGATGCCAGTGGATGATGGAGCGCCAGGCACAGTTAACGAAGAGAGTAGGTACGAGGATTTGGTATTTGGAGTGGTTGATAATAAGAAGGTGGTAAAATATTCCAAATCCCCGCTTATTGGGGTATTTATTTCCACTCTTTACGTAAATGGGAGGGTTTTATTCGTTTAAATTATGAAGGGATCGACTCGGAGGCAGGAAGAAGAAAATATGAAGGTATTTGTAAATTTTGGGAATCTGAAGACAGTAATATGGGTTGAAGAAGATGTTTTGAGATGAAAAATGGTCAATTAACCTGAAAATACTTTTAATTCCTTTGAAAGAGCGCTCACTTGAAGAGGATCTGGATGACAGCGAGGATAGGGAGGTGCCTAATATCGAGAGTAGCTCTTCAAAGAAGTTTATCGTAAAGGTCCCGAATTTTTTATCGGTACAAAAAAAGAAGAAGAGTACTGGACAGATGAGACAGATGAGTTTGAAGATGAGGATGTAGAAGAAGAGAAAGACATTGAAGATAGTGAGAAGGAAAGGGAAGATGTTGATCGGGATAATGATAATAATATCGACATGGATGTAGAGGATTTTTGGATATTGAGATGGACGAGGATTTAAGGATGGAGTTAAAGATGTTGCTAAAAACAAGGTGAAGAAAAAGGAAATATTATTCAAAGGAGGTAGTGGAATGGACAGTTAAGTAATACTGAATACTGACAACAAAAACTGGATGATTGTGTAATAGATTTGGGATACTCTAGATCCACATGAGCGTATGCCAAATTTAGGTTGTTATCAGTTGACCGAAGGTTTGGAAGATCCCCGAAATATATTCTGATGCTTTTTGACTGGATTCAAAAAGCAGACAGTTTTTGGGTATCATAACCGTAGAGCTCCAAGAACTATAAATGGAAGAAAACGGTCGCAAGTGATATTCGAGAGAGGTCGAACAATAGCAAAGGTAAAATATGTAAAAGAAATCCCAATGGCGGAAGAGAGTGAAGAGTAAACGTGATAGTTAATTTTAGTTCGTTTGAAAATATAATAATCAATGAGATAGGCTATCGATTCAACCAATCTAGTACGATTGTTGTGAATTTGTGTCATTCGCACAGGCGCGAATTATAAGAGACAGTTGTACCTGAAGTTTACAGCACTTTTTGAAAAGTTTGGAACACCGCAGCTCTTTGGAACCCCACACATGTGATGACAGGAGTGAGGGACAGTTTGCAGTGGCAAAAGCATTTTAGTGATCCAGGTGGACCAGAATTACAGCCACATCATGATCCTGTACTATTTATGATGCATTGGAAAAAGGCAGTGGCAAAGGTTTTTTGTTCATACGGACAGATTGGGCGAAAAAAAGACAGTTGGAGGTCTAGTGGCATTTTGTTGGGTTTTAGAGGTTCAAGAGAGAGGTACACTCATACAATATTATTGTTTGTGGACAAATGACAGTATCGAGGCGATGATTGCAAAAGGATGTTATCAGTTGTTCGGCAGTTGGTAGGACTGATGAAGAAAACAGAGTTGATAAGAAAGCATCAAATCCATAATTGTGGAGGATATTGTAATAGTGGAGTATCGGGATGGGTGTCGTTTCGGGTACCCCGCCGGTATCAGATGTGACCCGGTTTAATGAAGAAAGAACAAGTTTGAATATCGTCGAGGTATATTTGACACGAGAGTGAACGGTTATAATATTGATCTTTTGAAGTTTGGGGAGAGTAAAACATGGATCTGCAGTACAACAGAGGATCGTTGGCAAAGAGGTATATGTGTAAATATATCACCAAACATGCTGCTATTCAAAGAGCGACTATCGCAAAAAAGCAAGAAGAGCAATAGTGAAGGTGAACAGAATGGGCCAAGCGAAGCTTATATTCAGAATTTTCACTACAGAAGTGTGTCGATAGCAGAGGCGATAATGGATATTTGCTCTTGGACTATGTCCGAGGTCTCGCAACAAAGTTGAATTTTTAGCGACAGAATTACCAGGAGATAAAAGAAACAATTTATTGAAGAGAAAGGCTGTTATAGGTGATAGGCTGGATGATGAAGATGAGGATTTTCATTTTCATGGACGACAAATGGAAGAAATATCTTGAAAGGCCTTTAGATGATAGTAAGTGGTAAAATACACAATAGGAGAAGACGTTACCTTTGTATCTTGACTCGCAGATAAGTAGTGATATTAACGAGTGAAATGTAGGAGGTGTCGATTTTGAGAGAATGACCCACAAGGAGTATTATGAAAATTTTGGGCATGTTAGTATAAAAAGATAAGAGTAGGATGTTCATTGACCTAGCTGGGGAGAAAGGTCAGGAAGAGGAATGAGATGGCGATCATTAGAACGAGACCGATTAATGTCACAAAGTCAGAGGATGCTTTTTATGCATTTGTTAATGCTTCATATGCCAACAAGAGTAGATGTTGATCAATGGATATCGAATGAGACTGGGTATTCTTCCTTCAAGGAGATGGCGTTGGAGCGGTTGGGAGTGGAACTTTTAATGAGAGAAGCACCCGGGCTACATTTGTAGTGTTAGATGTTGGTGAGGAGCAAAGATGTGCGGAGAATACCGTTATGGTAATGACAGAAGTACTAACCGAAGATCAACAATTGGTATTTGATGATGTGAAATTGAAGATCGAAAGTAATGAACCTATCCAGTTGTTGGTGTGTGGGGCAGCAGGCACAGGGAAATCGACTTTATTGCGCTGGATTGAAAAATACGCTTGCTCAAATGGATTTGAGACAATCAAGTTGGCACCGTCAGGTGTTGCGGCTGTGAACATTGGTGGACAAACAATTCATAGGTGGTTCAGGGTCTCAAGAATGGCGAAGTTCACGTATGAGATGGGAAATCCTTATTCGGTGAGGGAGCAGTTAATAGACGTCGCCTCTCGTGGAAAAAGCCGATTATTCTAATTGATGAGATATCAATGATATCTGGATCGTTAATGACAGCTATTGAAAACACTTTGTCAAAAGCGATGTATGGGAAAAAAGGAGCATTTGGAGGAATATCGGTGGTTTTTTTTGGAGACTTTGGTCAGTTAGGCCCTGTGAACAGATATAAACAGAATGTAGATTGGGTATGGAAGTCCAAGCGAGTATAGAAATCTCCGTCGATTTGATCTCAGGGGAAGCTTGCCGGCAATCTGGAGATCCCGTGTTTAAAGCGTTTTTAGACGATGTCAGGAAAGGCGAGCTCTCAATGAGCAGTATAGCCACACTGGTTGAAATATGTCAAAACGGTGGACCGAATGGGACCAATATCCCCGAAGAAAGTATTAGAGTTATGACACATAAAAGGCAAGTTGATGCCTTTAATAAGAAATGTTTGTTTCTTCTCTCAGGGCAACTTTTTACGATAAAAAGTCAGGATAATGGAGGATATACTAAAGATGGAGATATCAGTGAAACAATTGCATCTGAAACAGGATTGGAGACAGAGCTTTTGTTGAAGATTGGAGCACGTGTAATGTGTACATCGAATATTGATGTGGACACAGGGTTGGTTAATGGAACTGTGGGGACGGTTGTCCAAGTTCACCTGGTTGAATGATCTGTATGGATATGGATACACAAAAATGTTGGAAGATGGGGAAAGATTTTTAGAAGTTGGGGAAAAAGAAGAAAATTTTATGAGGAGATTTTGAACCCGTATTTCGATAACAGCCAAGAAATCTATAATTAAAAAATTATTATTGAACAAAGGCATAAAAGGAACGTCTTTCAGGTAGCAGAAGTGAGTAAAATAAGGTGAGGTGTAAACAGTCAAGAGAAAAAATGATTATAAAAAGACCAAATATATATCAAAGCTAAGTGAAGATTTAAAGCAAAGCATTTATTTACTGTTCGGATGTTAGAAAAGGACTCTTCGTATATTATTGGTCCGTGGGAGAAAGAAACGGATGAAGAAGTACTGTTAAGAGTAGTTGGGCTGTGTTATAAATTAGAGGCCATTAGGATAGAGTGTATTGACCGGAATCTCCTTCAGGAGTTTAAAGAAAAGCAAAGTGTAGGAATTTATATATTTGAAAAGTTTCGTAAGAAATTATTGGACATCAAATGTAGACAGGAAGGAGATTTTGTCGTTTTGGCAACTGATACGCCATTTGAAGTGGAGGAAGACACTCCAGACTGTTGATCTAATATGAACAGACACCCATTAAAATTTAATGAAGAAAAGTATTTACGCAAGGAGGTACGAAGGTACGAATAAAAATCATATTTATTTTAAAAGAAAATGTGATCAGGAAAGTTCATCCCTAATGTAACGCTCCTCGGAAGAGATGTTGAACTGAATAGAGTTCAAGGAGAGCTCTATATCTTCAAGTTTCTTACGAATCATGTCAAAGCTTGAGTTGAAGTCATTTAAAACTGTCATGATCTCAGAGGTAGTGAAAGTTGAATTTGAATCAAAAACAGGTAAGAGTTCGGGATTTTTAGTTGAAGTTGTTCTTTCATGGGTAAAGTAGTCATCTTTTGGTTGGTTGAAAGACAGGCGCTGTTTGCTTAGAGTTTGTGGTCTCGCTGCTGAGATTTGAGTGGAATTTGTTTTGTTATTGACAGTAACTGTAGGCAAATGTTTCGTGTCCAGTAGAATTTCTGTGTCTATACTTGGTCGATATTGAGGATTTCTGGGCTGGGTCAAGCGGGTAGGTACAAGTTTTACAGCAGTTCTAGAATTGGTGTTATTTTGAGGTGTAAAGGATGGTGTTGTTCTTTGTTTGTTGGTACTTTTGTTTGGTGGGGAATGTGGTCTACTGGAAAGAGGTGAAGTAGGGTTAGATCTATGGTTGGATGATACTGCCTTAATACCTTTTGTATGTTTGTTGATTGGAGAGGTCTCCAAGGTTGAGGTAGTGGCCATCTTCTTTTTAGGATTGCGAGATCCTGCGGACATATTGAAAAAATATTGTGTAAGTGGTCTTTATTTTGTTGGATGTGCGTGCAATATTGGTGGGGTAAACACAGATTTATATAAAGAGTTAAAGCAGACGGAGGTCTTCAAGGTATCAGGGTGTTGAATTAGAAGGATGAAGCTTTTGACCGTGACAGGCAAGTTTATCGTTCGACTTTGATTTGGAAAACCGCTTTCGTTTCCTGATTTGAGTAGTTTGAATCCTTCGGAGTAACTTGGATTGGTTAACTATGAGAGATTTGACGTCGGACATGATATCATTATGTTTCTCTTGACATTCAATGACATCATGAAGGTGATCTATGATAGTAGATAGACTTTTGTGTTCGGAAGAAGGAAGTTGTGATTGAGGTGCAGGGAAATGGATATTTTGCGATTGGGGACCGGCTGAAGACTGGCTCAAAAGATATCTGTAGTTGCCATGAAGTGGGTCCAAGGGCTGATGGGTGTGATTGGAGTGGGTAGATAGAGGGGTGAATTTCAGACCAGGCACGGGACTAGATTGGTGTTGAATCGGGAACCGTGTAGGAGAGATAGAAGGTTTACTCGTGGTGAATGGAACACCAGGAGGTGGTGGTTGAGGATGAAAGTCACTAGACATCTCAGGTCGGATGCTGTTGTTGTTAGGATTAGGGGTAAACATTTTTCTTCAAAGTAGAGGTAAAAGTTCTTGAATAAGATGATGGTGAAAATGGCCATATTGTTTGATGGAATGAGGCTCTATTTATAAGTAGAGGTGTTGGTACTCGGTTCAAATTTGGTTAAGTTTACGTGTCTCGATAGCTGAGAGCTCTAAGAGGAAAAAGAAAAAAAGAAAAAAGAAAAAGACGGATAGACAGGCAGGCAAAGTAGGATAAATTGGGGAAGGGGATCATGGCAAAAAAACCAAAGCTACTAAATTAGGAAGAGAATACTTGAACTGTTTAATGCTATGAAATAGAGTGGAAAGGATGAGAAAAAGGAAAGCAGAGGTGGAAATTCTATATTTCCAAGTGAAGAAAGATTTAAAGGGATACCATATATTAGAAATGGCGAAAGATTTTGTTGCTGTGTCTAGTGTTTGGGTGTGTATTTGTAAAAGTTATGTGATTTCTAGATTATTCAGAACGGGGACTTGTTTTTTTATTTTTAAAGTTTACACGGGAACGGGTACTAGTTGTACAATGAATTGTTATTAAATAAAGCTGTGTAATGCATATTGCTATTGGGGTTGTTTATGTTGTATAAACAGTCAAGTAAAAAATTTCGGTTATTGATGTATTATCAAAAAAGACATGTGTCCATAATGTAAGAGGAGAATGTTCGAGATAAGGTTTTTGTGAATCTGTACTACGTGTTCAAAAGGTGAAGAGTGTTAGAAATGGAATGATTTGTATTTTACTAAGAGGAGAAAGAGTGAGGAGGACAGCATTGTTTATGTGAAACCTCATGCGGAGAGAAGTGAGGTTTTTTTTTTTTTTTTTTTTTTTTGGAGGGGGGGTTGCAGATAAGGCAAAGTATAAAAGGTGGTAAGATATTCTTCCACAATCAAGTATCTTTTCCATGTTTTTCAATTCAAAGTCCATTCCATATTAAATCCGAGAAAAGCACCAAGGCTTGAAGTTTCAAGTGTAAAAGTATCAAGAAAGATGGTCCAGATTCAGATCCTGCCACAAATTTCGAACCAGACCCACTCTCAAGTTCAAATCCAGAGTGAATCGCAAGAGAAGGGAAAGAGCTGTGCTGAAGAAAAAAAGTCATGCGGACGAAAGAAACTTTTCGAGCGTAAGCGCAAGTTGTTGTCCAAGAATACAGTCGAAGTGGAAGGGAGAAAAGAGCCTGATTACAAAAGGTGCTTTGCTTGCGGAAAGAACTTCTTGAGAATTGCAATTCACCAGACAAGTGTCAAGCGAAGATATGAGAACATCCTACTAAAGGTTGAAGCTTTGAAGTTGAGTGTCGATGACCTAAAGCTTGAAGCAATGGAACAGGTGGAAGGTGGTGAAGAAGTGCAGCAAGTAAATACACCCAGGCTCCGCTGGATAAAAGAGTTCATCCATGTTTACTCTTGTTGGGAGAAATATATAATGGAAAACCGAAAGGGAAAAAAAGGTGATAGAGGAGCTTCTGAAGGCCCAACTCTTCGGTCTCATTCAAAACTGAAATCTGAGGAGAACAATACTAGAAGTACAGATAAAATAGTTGTTTTTCAGGAGAGAATGGTGAAGATGAGAGGGAGCTTGAGGAAAAACACAGGAGCAACAGTGCAAGGAGAAGACATTAATGGCGCTAATCATGCGAAAGAAAGCAACAAAATAGATAAGCAAGGGATGGAAGTTTTAGTTGCTATGAGTGAGGTTTTGAAGGATGTTGGTTATGGAGACTGTGTACCAAATAATCGAAGGGGAGTCGAGGGGATTCTTTCGAATATGGAGGGTGACGAAATAGTTGTTAATGTGTGATAGATTAGGAAAAAGCAAAAGTATAGAAAAGAAATAATATAACCAAAGATTTAATAAGGAGTTTTAAAAAGTGTGGAATAACTTGTAAGGTCAATTGTAATTTCTTCAGTATTTAAGACTTGGTATTTGAATATTTATTACTGAAATACACCTCATAAAAGATAGATCATTAGTATGAGTGGGACTAGACAAGTTCAGAAATTCACGGTCCTTGATGTGCCTTTTGGATATCTAAGAGTTGGTTTGTTTTTGGATAAAAAGATCTTGCTATTTGCTCAACCGTCTGTCGCGAGTGGAATATTAATTTTAATCCTTTGCTTTGGAGAGAAGTGTCTATTCAGGATTATCAGGATATCTGCTTAGAAGAAGTCGTTGATAGTGTTTTCTTTAGACAGCCAAGCATTGGAGCGCTGAAAAAGAATGGGAGGTTTGTTGAAACCATTAGTATTGACTCATTTGAGACAGCAAGGAGACTTGTACCGATTATAGGAAAGTTAAGAGTGTTGATGGTCGACGTTGTGACTGTTACTACATGGATCGATGTAGGAGCAATATGCATGCCACAAGCAGATCATACAGATGCAATATCAAATTTACTGGCTTGTAATCAGAATCTAGAGGAGGTCCACCTTAAAATGAAGATGGTTGTGAGGTACATACCGAAGCTAATTGATACGCTTGCCAGATTGAAGAATTTGAGGATCTTATCATTTTCTGTAAGTCCACTGAGACGGATGGAAATTGGAAACTACTTAAGGGTATAGTTGATGGCTGTCGAGGTTTAGAAAAGTTTGTATTTGGAGTTGAGGGAGATGAGACTATTGACAAATTTATGCGGGGAGTTGGAGGGACAAGGAGATACATAAAGGATACTGTTGAGGTTGAGGAAGAGAAAATAGAGGAGTTAGGGCCAGATCTCTTTATTTTGTCAACCTTGGTTGTCTTTGGGTTAACAAAATCGCTGAAACGTGTTTTAGGAAGATCGCCGTTGATAAAGTATTTTGGGATTTTTTTTGGCTTTCAAGAAGAAGGTGTGGACGTTGATTTATTAATGAGAGATCTCGGGCGTCAACTTAAGGGTGGGAGACATGGCATAGTAGGACTCTACTTAAGAGCATATGAAGATGAATTGTTGCCACTATCTGTAGCAGAGTTGATATTGGCTACTGATAGCTTGAAAACACTAACAATGTCAAACTGCATCAATTTTGAAAGGGTTGTACGCTGTGTTGTGTTGAAACATTGGCAATCATTAACAGAATTCAGGCTTATTGGAGCGAAGGGACAAGACAACAGTGACGTTATTGTAGTATTGGAAAACTGTCTAAATCTGGAATGGTTTTCTAATTCTGGGAATATAAAAGGAGAAAAATTTAAAGACTTGAGGTGTAGTTGTTTTAGAAGTATTCAAAGTATTGAAATCAATATTGTAGGGAACGACGGGACTGATATTTTTTTTAATGAATATTTGGAGAAGTGCATTAATTTACAATCCTTAAAAGTAAATTATTCATTTGTGAGTCATGAAGAAACTATCCGATCATTACTGAACAGGCCATTGAGTGGGAGGAAGGAAGTTAATAATTTGGTTATTATTTGAATAGAACGTATTTTTATGAAAGTAAATAAATAACTGTTGGTGTTAATGGTGAACAAATTATGCGGACAAAATGTAGCAGAGTAAATTAAAAAATGCTTCGTTGAATACTAATGGGCTAATGAGAGAAAGGGGGCGGACTAGGGCAAATTTATAGGATGTCGAGGGAAAGGGGTAATATACTCTGTGAGTAGTTGGCCGTGAGACTAAGGATGTTGGGGCTGGAGGAGTGTTTGAGCCTGTGGATGTTGAGTTCATGATATCAACAATGTTTTTCTGCTTGAAAAGGTTTAAGTCTAGGCCTGTAGTACCACTGCCACCGCCAAATTCAAAAAAGCCATTTTTATTGAGCCATACCTCGTTTTTGTCTGGTCCTGATGACTTTGCAGGAATACCGTCTCCACGTGCTCTAGTGTCGTTGTTTTGGCCTAACTGCTTTACATTTACTATTGTCATATTTAGAGAAGGCAGATGCGTTGAGTTGGGTTCAGACGAGTTTGAATCAATAATGACGTTTGCGCAGTGGTGATAAAATTGTGAAGTAAGGTGTGAAATCCATGACATTGAAAACAGGCATTGATCTGGATTTGTACAAGGAGGGAGATTGCGAGGAAGTAATACAGGCCATTCGTAATAAATGTCGGGACATGTCATTGTGTATTGACCGATGACACTCCATGTGATACCACCGTCGTACGATAGGGAGAACTCACATGAGCCTCCACCATGTCGTGCTTGGTATAAATTCGGAGGGGGTGGAAATTGATCGGGATTAATAATATTGTAATTCCAAAAGTGCACATTAATAATGTCTCCGGCTCGAAAGTTGTTTACAGGACCATTTTTGTATCCCCCGCAAGGAAAAATCTTCTCTTGATATCCTATCCAAGCGTGGATGTCTTTCATTGGAGAGTCACTCCAAGGACCCCCTTGTGCCTTTGGAAAAGAAATCGCGATATGAGAGGAAACCAATTGGGAGAGAAACATAAGAAAAAATAAATGTTGATAACTTTTCATGACAGTATAGTAATTTAATAGTCAATATGCTTTTGAGGGATAATTTGAAAAGGGTATTTGTGCAATGATCGGTCAATTTAATGATATGGTAAAATATAAAAAATAATAATAATAAAAAAATGTCATTTATAATAAAGTTGCAAAAGTAAGAAATTTTCTAGGTGGTTGTTAGAGTGAAGAGCTTTTTTGATTGAATTCTTTTTTGATGAAAGAAGAAACAGATTCGTTTGCTCTTGCTATATAGGGGGACAAAGATTTTGCTAATTGCTCAAGGGTGCGGTTGAGACTTTTGTTACCAATAATTGGTATTCTTGAATTATCGCCTTCATAGAGTGATAGAATGTTAAGCAATAATTTTTTAACTCGTTCGCTTGAGCTATTATCAACTGTTGTTTGGACATCTTGCTTGTTTAGTTTTGCCTGAACGCCATCGGATAGGACGGATTGGCAAATTGTATAAAACAAGCCTGACACGGCAACTCCGTTTCCTTTGTGGGCTCTGTCGAAAAACTGTAGTGTGAAAACTGTAAATGGCTGAGCAGGCTGATGTCGTGTCATATGACTTGAAGACCGACAAAAGTAATAGGTGGAGATGTCATGAAATTTTGTAGTTAATTGTCGGGCCTGACATATTACATTGAAGCGGTTAATGCAAGAGGATTCTTTGTGTTTTGTGATTTCAAGGCCTTTTTGAACTGATTCAGTATCAAGGTAAAGTCTAGTAGCCAGGGAGTCCTTAAATGACAAAGTAAAGCAGGGACTTGAGGCGCCAAGGCTTGGAGGCTCTTTGGAATCCAATCGAAGTGAAGATGTAACCAGGGCATCGAAGGAAGTCGTTCCAATGCATAGTCGCTGACCATCGGGCGCCTTCACAGTGCAAGGCCATACATCGTTATGTGGTGTCTTGACGGATGGGGGTAAAGAGTTAATGGTAGGAGTATTTTTGACAACCAAAAGCGGCTCCCGATGCGCATCAATTATCCTTGTCCGTCCATAAACTTCGATTGTATTTAATATTAAAGATTCGTTCGTGTTGTAGTTTACAAGGATTGATCCGGCCAAAAATTGCGCACATGCGAAACGTAGTTGGGGTTCGATCGCCCAGTCTCGGTTGAGAAGTGCACAGATCTCATCGGTGATTTGGCTAAATGATCGATTTTGTAGTACTGACAAGTATGGGGAGGAGAGGAGGTGATGTTCAAGAGAGGTAAAGGAAGTGAATGTGTCTTGAATGTTTTCATGTTGAAGAGAAGGAGTTGAGGTGTAGGCGGGAGGTGAGGGAATTAAATAAAGATCGTGTGAACCGCCTGTTATGGTAGCAGCGACCCTTTTATGGACAAGTGCATTTGTTTCAAGGCCGTTTTTGTCTTGAAGTGCAATCGGATGAAGATGCAATGAGCTTGCTATGCCAAGAGCCCTTCTCTTTTTGGAGAAGCTGGACTTGGATCTTCCAAAGCCAAAAGCGATGGCCTCGTCGTAGGATCGAGTTACAATCGAGTCGTCTGTTTTAGGGGGACAAGGATCTGTCGGAGTGGATACTGTTTCAGATTTTCTGTATAGGGAGCTTTGACATGTTGAAGTTGAGGCTTTAAAGTGTTTTCGAAGGCCGTTCTTTGTCGTGAAGGTGCGGGAGCAGATCGGGCAAACGAACTGATTGTCTATTCTATGGAAAGTTTTAGAAAATGATGGGCCGTGAACATCCTTAAATGATATAGTACAGGAAGTTGCGTGGCAGTTTAGGGAGTGTATCCGTCTTTTCTCGTCAGTGTTGAACTTCCGAGGGGGGTTACAGGAGTGGCAGGTGGCGTCGTTCTGTTTTGCGTCGGTCTGCTGGGTGGGGTACAACATTTTTGCATGAAGTGAGAAGGGAGGAAGAGAGGAAGAAAAGGGAAAAAAAAGTGTGTCTCGGACACGTGACAGAAGATCATGTTTCAAGATGAACTTGCTTGAGCTGGAACATCATGTTCAATTGCTGGAACATCATGTCCATTTGCTGGAACATCATGTCTAATCACTGGAACATCATGTCCAATCACTGGAACATCATGTCTAATCACTGGAACATCATGTCCAATCACTGGAACATCATGTGGAAATCAATCACTGGAACATCATGTCCAATCTCTGGAACATCATGTCCAATCACTGGAACATCATGTCCAATCACTGGAACATCATGTCCAATCACTGGAACATCATGTCCAATCGATAGAGCATCTGTGCTTGTTGGAATCATCTTTTGACGTTTGTGATTGACCAGTGTGAGAATTTCTTCGTCGGTTAATTGACCTTTTTTTTTTTTTATGAACTGCGGTGTGTTTTTTCTTTTTGGTGTCTTTGGCTTTGCTTGTTTTCCGCAGGATCCCTTTTTCTAAAAAAGGCGGCTGATAAAATTAGCAGGTCATCATGAGAATTTTTGCTTTTTTTTTTTGCACAAGAATATCGTATGATGATAATGTTGCCATGCAAGGAGATTTTGAATTTCATGGAAGCAGGGCTATAATAAACAAGTTTTTAGTGTTTGTTATGAAAGGAACTCGTTTTGGGAATGTGATTGATTTGCTGTGTTGAGACGACATATTAGAAAAAGGGATGAGTCATTGTAAAAAAAATGGGGTTGGCAAGTATAAAAAGCGCAAGGAGAGATGGCATATTCCACCTACAAATCTCAATCCAAGTTTAGTCCCTTGTCAAAACCTGCGCCTCGATGTCGCCACTAATGGACGTGTCCAAGATTCAAGCGATTAATCAAGTTGTGATAGTTTTCACTTCTCTTTTTATGGTGTTTATTACACTAGTCGGGTTGGCTGGTATCAAGTTTAGCCAGCAGTTTTCAAGAAATCGGATCAAGAGAAGAGGAGAGGTTGTCCGTGCTCAGTTATTTATTGCGCTCATGATGTTGATATCGTTGATCCCGATTAACATCATTGTAGTTGTTCAAGCGGGTATCATTATAATGTGCTTGTTCATGGAATTGAACATTATTGGAGTATTGGCTGTGGATCTGGTGTTCCAAGATTATCCGGTATTTACTAGAGAATGACGCTAGTTGATCAGGTCCCAGAAATTCATCAAAGTGAAAGGAGCTTTCAGCAGGATAAAGTTATAATTAAAAAAAAAAAAAAAAAATTAATTAAGGTTGAGTGAGTGAATGATGAAGAAAAGAACAATGTCTTGATTTTGTTTTCTTCAGTTACTGTACGGGTATTGCTTAGAGTGTTTACAAGTGATGGGAGTGAATCATGAAGGAATAAAGATCAGGAAGGGGCACTGTTTAGGAAAGAGAAAAACAGAAACTAATAAAAGTTTCGAAGTATCAGAATATGAAAGGAGTAAATGATTTTAGGATGGATCTGGTGATGTGGGTTTGTTGAATTTAGTGTGTTAGTCTGGGTTTTGTATAAATTTGTAGTGTATGACAGGAATAAAAGCTCAAGGTCTATCTCTTTATTGTGTATTATACAGGAGTTGGTATTAAAAGGCACAAGTCAATTCATGGAAAAAAAATCACAAGTCCAGAGTAAACAAGGAAGCGTAAGCGCCTGTATCCAAAAATGCGTATCTGATAGTGAGGTTCGAGAGGTTGAGATGAAGTATTTTTGTACAGAGCACCATATCCAATCCTGGCATAGGCGACAGGCTTCAATGTTTTCTAAAGTAACTTGGGATATCATACAGGAGAATAAGAGCAAAATTAAGAAGGACGAAGACTATAATGTAACTTTATATGAGTTTCTTTCTGAAAGCTTGGTTCCATTATTTCAAAGTTGGGGCCTTTGGAAGTGGAGTTCTATTATCATTGATCAAGTAATCCTGGAGGGAAGGTGTGAAACAGAGGCTGAATTAGAGGCATGGTTCGATGGGTTCTTGGGAGGTGGTGAAGAATGCAAAATAAGGCTGAATGTATTGTTTGAGTGTCAATGTGGAGAAGATGCAAAGCACAAGTGCGTCGAGTGTGGGGAGGTGGGACCGTGCCTTAGGAGGAAGAGGAAAGGAAAAAGGAGTCAAACCAAAGATTACAAGGATGAGAGAGACCAAGAAAGAACAAGAAGAAATAAGAGAGAGCAGAATAGTGAGGTTCAGAGGCAGGTCAAAGCCAAGGCTTGATTAACATTGTATCGAGTAGGAGGTGTTATTGAAATTGGAGTTTAGAAAGCTTATAATAAAAGATGTGATATTACAGGAAAATATGTTTATTATGGTAATATCAGCTGTTTTTGTTTTTCCGTAAGATTATGATGGACAGAGCTGTAGTTCGCTGCAAGGGTTTATTGAGGATATTATCGACCCCCAGTAAAGTGTAAACAGATAAAAAAGTAAAATGTGTGAAGGAGTGGATGAAGCATGTTGATTTAATAAAGAAAGTAAAGTCGGATAATTTATTATTTTGTGTTTTCTCCGGCGAATGGCGCTTGGTATATTGGTTGCAGGGGACGATAGGAAAAAAAAGGGGGTAAGAAACTATAGGAGAGAGAGAGAGACGGAAGGGAGGGATTGGGGCACGGAAGGGCGGGAATGGGGCACGGAAGGGCGGGGAAGAGGCACGAAAGGGCGGGATTGAGAGAGAGAGAGGGGCGAGGGTAGCAGTCCCGGAGAGACAATCACAAGAAATCAGACACAGGAGGAAACAGGAGGAGGGGAGGGGACACAGCAGAGGGGGGCGCCAGAGAGAGGGAAGGGAATCCTCCCTTGTGTTCAGGGTCGGGGGGAGGGTAGTGAGGGTGGTTGAGGGTAGGGTGGTTGTAGGTTGTTGTAGAGGGGGAGGGGACACAGCAGAGAGGGCGCGCCAGAGAGAGGGAAGGGAATCCTCTTGTTCAGGGTCGGGGGGAGGGTAGTGAGGGTGGTTGAGGGTAGGGTGGTTGTAGGTTGTTGTAGAGGGGAGGGGACACAGCAGAGAGGGGCGCGCCCTTTTTTTTTTTTACAAAGACAATGATCTCTCTCTGATCTTTACGCAGCAAGCTTTTATTATAAAAAGAAGAAGAAGAATCGTTTTTAAAAAAAAAAACAAATCTGTAGAACAATGGGCTTAATCTCAGCAGCTCGTAGCAACAAGGCTACTCGACTGCTTACAATACCCTGTTCATAAAAAGTCGTCTGCAATGGATTTATCTCTTCCAATATTTTGTTTTAAAAGCAGGTGCCTCACACAGCCTTTCCGCCATGCAAGACCTCCCCACGTAGTATGACTCAGGGCCCGAAGACCTATTCGTATTCAACTAGATATCGGAAAAGGCGGTAATCGTCGCGTTCTAGCACGGATTCTGACTTAGAGGCGTTCAGCCATAATCCAACGGATGATAGCTTTCGGGTCATTGCCTGCTCAGGCAGACCCAAATACCAATTATCCGAATGAAGTGTTCCTCTCGTACTAACTTCAATTACTATTGCAACAACACTTCATCAGTAGGGTAAAACTAACCTGTCTCACGACGGTCTAAACCCAGCTCACGTTCCCTATTAGTGGGTGAACAATCCAACGCTTACTGAATTCTGCTTCAGTATGATAGGAAGAGCCGACATCGAAGGATCAAAAGCAACGTCGCTATGAACGCTTGGCTGCCACAAGCCAGTTATTATAACCCTCTTATAAATTCTCCTCTAGGAAGCAAGAGAATTTGGAGGGCGGTTATTGGGAGGCAGGGAGGGAAAGGAAATTCAGGCTTCGGGGTCGGGGCGGGGCTATATAGGGGGAAGAGCGAGATGGGGGATTGAGCTTTTTGGGGAAAAGGGCGGGGTAACGGGCGGGGAGAATCAGGTTGGTAGGGAGGGAGGGGGAGGGGGTATAAAAAGGGAGGGAGGGGGGTCAGACTCTGGGACATATCCATCTCACGAAGTCACGAAGTCGCCATCAGAGTCACCATCAGGACTTTAAAGGTACGGTGCGTGCCCAGGTGTCGATGGGTCACAAGGGTACTGTTACTGACACGCATTGTTAATAATTTGCAAGGTAGAGTGAAAGTGTTACGTTGAGTGTAACAAGAACAAGTTTTATTTAACATAATAGATCAAGTGAACTTCTATAAAAGCGGGTAATATGGTATACAAAAGGGAAGGGCGTGTTGAGATTTGTACTAGGAAAGGAGGCTGGGCCGGCGGTGGGAGGGGACCAGGTTTTGGTTGGTCAGGTCCGGAACAAGATGGGACCCGGATTGGCGTGAATAGAATGAAGTCAGTTAGGTTGAAGGTGACAGGTCCAGGAGTATGTATACGAGACGATGGCGATGAGTGTGGTGAAACAGAGGATGGCATGGTTACATGGATTATTCATTGTAATGTTGATGTACTTAAAAATCCAGCTGGGGTCGATGGGAGTAATTTGAGAGGTCTGCAAAGTGAATTTTTGGTAGAGTATGCCTTTGGTAATCTTCGTGCCGAAAGATTAGACAATTCCTTGTTAGGATTACATGTTGCTTTTTTTTAAGACACCCAAAAGGAGACAAACTGCGAATTCAACAAGGGGATATTTTATATGCAAGAGGAGAAATGTGTGTTGAACACAGGGATCTAATCAGTGAATTGCCGTTATTAAGAACGTTCAGGGTCAAGCAATTCTGTGGTTTTGTTGGATATGAATCAGGGAGAGGAATGAAATTTGATAAAATTAATATTGTTGACGGCCATAAGATTTGGACATTGAGAAATTTAGAACGCTTTGCGCCAGTCTTTGCCACTCATGATTACGAAAAAAAGAGGTACATGGAGATAAAGCGAGATTTTATTATGGGATTCAGTTAAGGGATGAAGTGTATGTTAGGGAGAAAGGGGAAGGTTTCTTAGAGGAAAGAGATTATTTGTGCTTGGCAAAGAATAATGTGGTAGATGATATCGAAGATGCAGGGCAGTAAATAAAGCTCTAGTAAAAGTTTAGAAATATATTTATTGAGTAAAGAGAAGATTAAGTATAATCGTAGTGGGAGAAGTCGCGTCTGGATTCGTTGGGGTGTACAATGTTATTAACTGAATTGTGAACTGCTTGATTAAATTGTTTTTTTTTTATTTGTTCTCGGATTTTATAAAAGTGCATTAGTAGGAGAAGGAATGTGCAAGCACAAATGGAGAATGTGGAAAAAAGGATAGCTCTCTCAGGTTTATTGAAATCACAAGAGAAAATGGGTAAGGCAGTGATTTGTTCGAGCTGAGGATCAGAGCTGGGTTGTTGAGGAGGGATAGGTAAACTCATATTAGAGCTTAACAAAAGTTTGATGAGAATGATTTATTAATACAAACCTTGTAAAGGTCAAAGTAACGAATGGGATATTCGAACTAATCGCGGCATGTTGTAGTCGTTGGAAGAGTGTTACGAGAATCTCTTATAAAGGGGACATAATCTTAACAGTAAACAATTATAGAGTTAAAACGGCAGGATATCCAAAAATAAGATTGTTAAAAAGGTAAAACAAGTATTATAGCAAGAAAATAACTCGAATCCTGGCAAATTAAGAAGGAAGCATTTGAGGGGACGTAGTAATATCGTGTAATGTTTTTTGGAGGGGTCTGAATGGAGTGGTTATTGGTGTTTTGTGAGTTGATATTCAAAGAGGTTGTTAAGTGGATATCACCACATGAGGTGTACCACTCGTTTTCGTTCAATAGCCATCTCCATTGAATAGAATAGTATCCGACCTGAAGAGACAGAGGAACTGTGAAACAGTCACCGCAAGGCCAAATATCAGGGTCTTTATCCTTATTAGTACAATTCTTAAAGTCTAATGAAGCGATGATATTAGATAGAAACTCTTTTTGGGTTGGATCTTGGGACGGATTCACTTTTTGAAAATGAGATTGAGATGGGTTGGTTTCAGAGGGAACAGCGTGATTTTTTGCAGGCCATCTGACACAAATGTTGTCACCAGGTTTGATAGTTGTCATCTGACCCACCTTCCTATTGAATCTGTCAAGGCCAGTGTATGCATTCTGTATAGGAGAAGCCATTGTTTCATCTGCTCCAGGTTCTTCACCCTGAATTCCATTAGAACAAGGAATTGAGTTTAGTGGATCTGGGTTAGAATGAGAC
Organism: Mortierella sp. BCC40632; assembly: GCA_011634665.1. Classification (NCBI taxonomy): domain Eukaryota; kingdom Fungi; phylum Mortierellomycota; class Mortierellomycetes; order Mortierellales; family Mortierellaceae; genus Mortierella; species Mortierella sp. BCC40632. Next base: position 25,932 of record WAEK01000034.1, read on the forward strand.
TGTTGGTAATGTCTATTAACTTTGTCTGAATCCAGAGAGGCGAAAGGTCCTGCGTCAATGGGAAATCGTCTAGGAAAGCCTGCGCAATAGCCGTTCGTGTCAGACCAAGAAGGGTTAGTTGGATCTTTAAATCTCCAGTCGAAACAATCAACATAAGAGTGGGCATTTGTGATAGAAATGAACACGGTCAGAAAGAGAAAGAGTTGTAACAGAGACATTATGAAAGGAAATGGCCATAAGAGGCAGGTCATAATATTAAGTGAAAGTGAATGTATACAAACGTTAATAAAAGTGGTAATAGGATTAAACTTTTTTAGTATAAAGGAATATGGGAATAATTTAAGCGGCAGTTGTTAAATGATGTTTTTTTAAATAACTGTATATAGTGAGGATCAATGACAACAGGACCATATAATGGTAGAATGAAATAAATGATAGAATGAGGTTAAAGTAACAGATCACCTAAAGTGTAGCATATAGAGTGGTTTATTGGGTTAATGGGAACATAAAGGAAGAGAAACTCTTGCTATTAAAATGTACGTATTTAAATAGAGCATTTCGCTGGTTGTGGAATTAAAAGTTGAAGTGTCAACATTGATAACAAGGTCTAGCTTAACTGGGTTTTTTTAAAAGAAACCCAGTCACAAGAAGAGGCATACGTGCTGTGGTTAAAAGAAAACGGATTTCGGTGCGTTAATAATTTCCAATATCACAGAGGATTGCTATGCAGAATAAAAGGAAGAGACGGTTCAGCGCAGGGGATAGTAAGTATAGGAAATCTAGTGAAGTCGTAGAATAATATATTGAGAATGATTGAGATGTGAAGAATACTAATTCAGGTCAAAAGATGTGACACATAGAATTTTTGGACAGCCAGACCGAAGCACAATTTCCAAAAAACAAAGGAGTAATATACTTCAAACAGAGAAAGAAAATATTGATCTAGAAGGTGTGGAGCTAGATGGATGCATGGTGAAGATTGTGACAGTTCCTTATTTCTCCAAAGGGAGCAAAGGCTATGTTGAGGGATGGAATTTGTTGAATGATGGATGTTCAGGGGTGTCATTCGATGCAGAGGTTATTAAAGTCAAAGGGAATGAGGGGATTAAGGATAGAATAATTAGTGCGAGAATGGAATTTGAGACAAGAAAAAACCCATTTGATGGAGCATATCTGTACAAAGGTAGAACATGCTATATATCAGGTAAATTTGTAGGATTTCGGGTCGGGAAAAACAACTTGGTGCCGTGGTATTGTACGTTTGTGGTAAACAGGATGTGGAGGGACGAGGAGTGCTTCGAGGAGGAAGGGTTAAGTTGCTTCGAAGAGATAAGGAAGAGAGGAGATTTGAGAAGATTTAAAGCTCTAGTCGGAGCGGGTGATCCTATTGTGACATTTACAGAAGAGAGCAAGGAAAGTCAAAAGAGAATGAGATTTGATGTTAGTGTGTTTGATGAGAAAAAAAGCAAATAAGTGGAAGAAAATCAATGGAATAGAATGTCATAATTATAGAAAGGTAGAAAAAAGTAGAAAGTGAGAAGATGTGGAGAACCCCATTTCGAAAAAGGATGTGTTTGTTCAGAATCTCGACAAATCGTACTTTCCAAGCGTTTTGACATTAGCTCGTTAAGCGAATTTAACAGACCTCTTCGCTTTATTCCCATACAAAGAATGAACTGTGTTTAATTTGAGAAGACAAGAACGGAAAAAGAAAGATAGGGATTTGAATGACATTGAGTCTAATTGAAATAACATCAACTCACGGTTAGATTTGAAGGGCTAAAAGTGGTCACTCATACGAAAAGGTGACAGTTGGAACCGTAAAGTAAAGCATAAAAAAAAAGATAATGTGGGATATTAAAGTGAAATAAACGGAGAAGAAGTAACGGTGACGGTCAAAAGAAAATGAACTGATATATTGAAAACAGCTAGAGATTAGGGTAATAGTCTAACAATATAAATTTCAGGAACACAAGTTTGGTCTCGTCACGTATATGAGAGGAAAAAGACATGACTGTATAAAAAACGACAAAAGTTGAATCCAAGCAACTAGTGTTACTTTATAGATTGGACGCAAAAATGGATATGAATTCAGATGAGAAAGGTAGAAGAGCAAGAACGCTCTGGACGAAATGTGCATTGGAATTCAGTGTGACGTTTGCTAAAGTTCGGATAACTAGTGTTGTTGTAGTTTATCCAAAATTAGAGGTTAGAAAGCTGAAAAAGGATAATACACAAGATGTAGAATATATCCACATTCAATTTCTAGCCAGGATGGTTGACACAGGTCCATACAAAGGTCTTGACGTGGTTGTTAATAAGAAAGAGGAAGTAAAAAAATTTGATTTTCGGACGTTTCTAGGGATTGGAATAGGAGATGAATGTTTCGTATCAGGAAACATCAAGCCCGTAACAATGGACAATGTGAACCTTCCGGAGTATTATCTCTTGAGTGCTTACAAAATAAGTGTTGTTGAGGGCTGTGATGACGCAAGTTTTAGGTATGTAACTTGAGAGTTTATTATAATAGTTTATGATCAAATGCAAAAGATGTTTCATATGTATATTTAACAAGAAGTGAGTGGCTTTCTGTATCCATTAAACCTTTTAGAGGATGGTTTAAGGTTAAGTTACTCCGAGACGGGGTTTGGACATATACCCTTGACGACAATGGATTTGTGTATTCGGCGCTGAAGGTCAGCGGTAAAATAGAAGGCGGTCAGTTCAAAGGGCTGATGGTGAATCTGTCATCGAAATACCAAGATGTAAGGGAACTTGATGCATTGTATTAGTGTGATAGATGGACTAGAGATTGATGTAAAAGGTGAATTGAAGCCGGAATTTATTGAAGGGTGTCCGTTTCCACTCTCTTACAGATTAGAAGCTAGTGACGTCAAAATTGAGAGAGACGGTAAGGTAAAAAACCCCAATGAACAAAGGAATGTAAAATTCCAGGAAGTAGGAGAAAATATAAAAGCATTACATTTAACCTCTAAAAAAAAGTAGAATGATGACAATAAAAGCAAAGATTATTTAAAGACATCGTTTAATATTTTGAAATAACTTGGGTCTATGGAGTTGTCAGCATCAGTAAGATGGGAAAGGCCCATTACGGATAAAGTGAGCGAGCATGGACTAATATTTCCTGTAATTGAAGAGGTTTTGAGATGCTTAGACAAAGCTTCTTTTCGAGTGAACACGTATTTGCAAATAGGACAGGTAGCTGGTTTTGTGTCAATAGGTTTGTGGGAAAGTTTGTGTCTTTCTAAATCATGATGTCTGACAAAGGCCTTTGGACACTGAGAGCATTTGAATGGGCGGTAAGGGAGATGAATAAGAAGATGATAATCAAAACTTGATTTGCTTCGGAAAACAGAGAGACATTTTTGAAATGGGCATGTGTAGGATCTGGATCTAACTGATTTTTTAGTCGAGGTACTTTCCGAAAAGGCATTTTTAGCGTTGTTGGAATCCTCATAGTAGGTGTCAGGTGTTGTCACAAGAAATTGAAGTTTATTTTTTTGAGGACAGAAGTTTATTTGATTGGGTGAATTTGAAGGAGTTTGATGAAGATCAATAGGAGAAATTTGGCAGATAGAGGAGTCAATGTCAGTGGACAGAATCTCAGGCAAAGTGTCTGTGTCAGTATTGAATAGTAGATCATAAGGGTCAAATTCGGGTAATTTTACATCATTTGATGTAGGCAAGAACTGGGATGATGTAAAGTTAGGATCCAAAGCGGAGTAGTGGATTGGATGATATCAGGGGAAAGGGATTTTTTTATGGGTAGTGAAGATGTCACTTAGATCCGATGGGGACAGGGCAAGAGTTGGATCAGGTTTAACAGTTGAAAAGTTGGTTAAGACATTAGAGGAAGGGATGGCGGAAATTGTGTTGCAGGAAAGTCCTGTTAATGGCAGATTGCTAATGATAATGGCTTCTGGGGTTAATGAATTATTGTCATTAGAAGGGAATATAGAATAAGGTGAATGTTGGTTATGTGAATCCTGCATTGTTTTGAGTAAAGGGGAAGAGAGATGATAAAGTGTTGAAAGGACACAAACAATGTATATATTTATATGTTATGATTTGTCAATGTGCAGGAATGGGGCTACGTCATTGATGACTCAGCGACATTAGTCAAAGGTGTTTGTTTATGAATTTGCCGTCTCGAGTTAAAAGCAATATCACGCTTGCGTTTCGACTCACGTGCGATAGTCTCAATAAAATTCGAATCATATATTTTAAGACTTGAGCCAGACCTGAAAAAAGTGTAGGGGGTCTCTATGTTATCTTTATCAGTAGGTTTGTATACCATTTTTGAAAACATGCCTTTTGTTGATCCACCTAGTCTTTTTACAGCGTTATTAAAAGCTAAATGAGATCTAAGGACGGAAGTAAGTTGTTTTTGAAAATTAATGAATTCATAATTTATGATTGGAGGGGGAGGTGGCTTGATTGTACAGAGATCCCATGCATGAAACGTAGGAATAGTAACGTCCTTGGTGATACTACTAGCTTCTAGTAGGAAATAAATACAAGGGAAGCCTGCTTTATGGATAATGGAAATATAGAGCAACCCTGATATAATGAGAGTATCATATTTTTTGGCATTGTTTAAAATAGTAGGAAAAGCATTATGTTGAGATCTGGACCAGGTAATTTTGAAAAAAGTCCTGAATGAATTCAACTGAGAAGCAGCGAAACCTAAAATATCAGAGTTGTGTGGATTTAGCAAAGGATCTGATAGAAGAGTGAATCTAGTTGGGTCAGTAGGAAGATCTTGGAGAATGAGGCCAGATGAAAACATTGTTTAGAGAAATGATTACTGAGAAAGAAAAAAAAAAAAAAAAAAAAAAAAAAAAAAAAAAAAAAAAAGGTAGATGAGAATTAAATGGAAGAGGATTATAAAGGGGTGGAAAGTATGAAGTGGATTGGTAAAAGGAGATTGGTGTAAGTGGGTATGAGTAGTTTTCTATTTCTCAAGAAAAGGGAAAAATATCGAGTAAGGAAATTGAAATAAAAAGTGTATGTTATTTGGATAGAATGTCCTTCAAGTTGTTATAAAAGGAAATGAAAAGAATAAATAAAAAAAAAAAAAAAAAAAAAATCTAAAGACCCATTTGGCTAGACAGTTTTTCCGAACCACTCTCCACCAATTGTCAAAAAAAAAAAATAACAAGAAAAAAATTACAAAATGGCACTAGACATTAGCAATGTTAAGGGTCCTTTAAATATTTTGTTGCATGAATTGCCACTTGGCTCAATTATGGTGTCGGCTCGAGGGGCGGCAAAGCAGAGTAAAAAAAAAGGATGCATTTCGTTCACAGGAAACTATGGGTAAGGGATCGAAAAGGATGGATGTCTATGGATGAATTGATGTACTTAAATTTTAAAACCTGTGAAGTTCAATTCAAAACAACTCAAACCAACTGATTTTTATTAAAAAAAAAGACAATCGATGTTAGGGCTGAAGGTCATCTTTCGGATGCTAAAAGGGAGAAAGTATCCGTCATTCATGAATACGTTGAAATCGAAAGACATGGTTAAAGTTAAAGGTGTGATGACCTTGCAGATGAAAGGAAAGTTCCTCTCAGCGGAACTGAATGCAGAATCACTCGAACATGTTGATGAAGAAGAGTTTGGAGAAATTGAAGGGTGTACCTTACCTTTTGAGGAGGATATGGTTTATAAAAGTAACAGTGATGCAAATAACATTATCGATGTGCTTACAAAGGGTACAGAGGCAAGTATTCTGCTAAACAGATTTAATAGTACAAGTGCAGCTAATTCCACTCGAGAGCTGATTTCAGCAATTGTTGGTCAAGAGACGAGAAAGGAAGGTGTGGATAGAAGTAAGGATGGTACAGAATTACTTAAATCCTCCTTGGATGGAATCAGTGGCTCTCTTAATGCTAGCCAAAGAAAGGGTAGGGATTTTGGCGAAGATTCTGCAAAGCAGAAGGAAAAGGATTCAAGGGATTCAATGGGGCACGGGGTGATTGATCTAGAGTATGACTCAGACTCGATGTCTAGCATAGTTGAGAAGGAACCCAAGAGATCAAGAAGAGACTTTGAAGATGATGATTCGGACGATTCAGGGATTAGCGATTTGCTTAGGGCAAAAAGGCGTAAGCCGAAAGCAAAAGTCTTTGGGGCGTCTGAATTAGAACCGTTGAACATGGTTCCTGCGACAAGTGGAGGTCTAAGTCAGGGCGCAGGAGTTGGTCGAGCATCGGGAAGTTCAAAGGATGGGTCGACTAGTAAGAATGTCAAGAGCGGCAAAAGGGATGGTGGGATGTCAGATATGGGGTCTCCATTGCAGGAAGCCGCGAGAAAAGGTCATATGGTGCCCTCGCAAGGAACTAGGACCACATTTAGCGACAATGATGAATCGATGGAGGTTGAAGATGATATTGAAAATATGAGTGATTATGAATTTGATAACGACACGAATAATCCACTCAATGGAAAGCCATTGAGTACTCAGGATAACGAATCGATGTTGGAGTCAAGAAACCTGATGACCACTGGCCAAATGGAAAGGTTGCTTAAAAAGGATGGAACAGTTCCAAACGGCAAATAGGAGAGTAATATCGGAATGAAGAAAAACTAAATATAGGAGAAAAGAAGATGGAGAAGGAGTATTAAAAATATTTTTTATTTATTTGGGCATAAGAATGGAAAAGAGAGTGTATAAAACTAGGGAAAGACTGGATTTTTTTTTTTTTTTTTTTTTTTTTTTTGAAGAAAAAATTAAACTAAAAAAAAAAGAGAAAAATGGATGTGGAGGAAAAAACGAGCGTAGTATGTACCAAAAATTTAGTTGGGGTTCACTCTGTTTGGAAAAGAATGTGAGAAGTGTACTAAATGTTTGTGGTTAATTAGATAGTAATGGGGTTCGCTATACTGCTGGACAACGTTCTATCCTGGGGCTTGTCCAACGCAAGAAGGAGAAGGGAAGAAAGTATGAAGATTCGAAATTCAGAAAAGAGGAGATGAGAAGCAAAAAGCCTCCAGAAATGTATTGTACTGTGTGTTGCAGGATTCTGTATGATGATGAGGTTTGTTGTATGAGTGAAAATCACGAGATCGAGTTGGTTCAATTTATGAACAAGTATGGATTTAAATGGCCGATTCTGAGCTATCGTGACGAGAGGGGAAAAAGATTGTTATGCCGAGAAGGACTAAGAGAGGGCGGATTATTGTATGTGCACCTCACAAAAGTAGTGGGAATGTAACTATTAAAGAGTTGAAATCGATGGTAAGAAGGGATCAAGTGGTTTAAGAAACACTGGTGTTTAAAGAAAGAAAAAAAAAAAGTCTTGTAGAAACTGTGCCAATCAAGTCACTTAAATACTAGTAAAGATTTTCTATGCGAATAGTTATTGGAAATATCCGGGAGACATTCCAATAGAGCTCAAGGGCCTACATCCTGTAGCAGAAAAGTATATTTGTCCTATTTTGGTGTTCTGTGAACTGACTAACTCAAAGTACGGCACAGACTCCAGAAGTGCACGTCCTGGGTACCATTTTGTCCAGGGACGGATAGGAATTTATGAAAGTCAGCACTTTATATCGGAATACTCGGGTACGAGAGGGATAATCAGAAATCAGAAGGGAGCCGGAAAGGACGTCTCGATGGTTGAAATAGAAAGAATTGAGAGCGCGTCCTCCTGGTTACGAAAGAACAATAGGCTGTATAGTGAGATTGATGGGCCAAACATGGAGGGAGTTGCACTTGTGCCCGAGATGATAAGAACGGATTTAAACAAACAACAGTTTTGGGGTAACCAGAATAGAACAAATATGCAAGAAGAGATTATGATGCCAGTGGATGATGGAGCGCCAGGTACAGCTAACGAAGAGAGTAGGTACGAGGATTTGGTATTTGGAGTGGTTGATAATAAGAAGGTGGTAAAATATTCCAATCCCTGCTTATTGGGGTATTTATTTCCCACTCTTTACGTAAATGGGGAGGGGTTTTATTCGTTAAATTATGAAGGGATCGACTCGGAGGCAGGAAGACCGCTAGAAAAATATGAAGGTATTTGTAAATTTTGGGAATCTGAAGACAGTAATATGGGTTGAAGAAGATGTTTTTGAGATGAAAATGGTCAATTAACCTGAAAATACTTTAATTCCTTGAAAGAGCGCTCACTTGAAGAGGATCTGGATGACAGCGAGGATAGGGAGGTGCCTAATATCGAGAGTAGCTCAAAGAAGTTTGTCGTAAAGGTCCCGAATTTTATCGGTACAAGAAAAAAAAAGAAGAAGAGTACTGGACAGATGAGACAGATGAGTTTGAAGATGAGGATGTAGAAGAAAGAAAGACATTGAAAGATAGTGAGAAGGAAAGGGAAGATGTTGATCGGGATAATGATAATAATATCGACATGGATGTAGAGGATTCTTTTTGGATATTGAGATGGACGAGGATTTAAGGATGGAGTTAAAGATGTTGCTAAAACAAGGTGAAGAAAAGAAAAATATTATTCAAAGGAGGTAGTGGAATGGACAGTTAAGTAATACTGAATACTGACAACAAAAACTGGATTGGTGTGTAATAGATTTGGGATACTCTAGATCCACATTACGAGCGTATGCCAAATTTAGGCTGTTATCAGTTGACCGAAGGTTTGGAAGATCCCCGAAATATATTCTGATGCTTTTTGACTGGATTCAAAAGCAGACAGTTTTTGGGTATCATAACCGTAGAGCTCCAAGAACTATAAATGGAAGAAAAACGGTCGCAAGTGATATTCGAGAGAGGTCGAACAATAGCAAAGGTAAAATATGTAAAGAAATCCTAATGGCGGAAGAGAGTGAAGAGTAAACGTGATAGTTAATTTTAGTTCGTTTGAAAATATAATAATCAATGAGATAGGCTATCGATTCAACCAATCTAGTACGATTGCTGTACCAGCTGTCATTCGCACAGGCGCGAATTATAAGAGACAGTTGTACCTGAAGTTTACAGCACTTTTTGAAAAGTTTGGAACACCGCAGCTCTTTGGAACCTACACATGTGATGACAGGAGTGAGGGACAGTTTGCAGTGGCAAAGCATTTTAGTGATCCAGGTGGACCAGAATTACAGCCACATCATGATCCTGTACTATTTATGATGCATTGGAAAAGGCAGTGGCAAAGGTTTTTTGCGTTCATACGGACAGATTGGAAAAAAAAAAAAGACAGTTGGAGGTCTAGTGGCATTTTGTTGGGTTTTAGAGGTTCAAGAGAGAGGTACACCTCATACACATTATTGCTTGTGGACAAATGACAGTATCGAGGCGATGATTGCAAAAAGGATGTTATCAGTTGTTCGGCAGTTGGTAGGACTGATGAAGAAACAGAGTTGATAAGAAAGCATCAAATCCATAATTGTGGAGGATATTGTAATAGTGAGTATCGGGATGGGTGTCGTTTCGGGTACCCCAAGCCGGTATCAGATGTGACCCGGTTTAATGAAGAAAAAAGAACAAGTTTGAATATCGTCGAGGTATATTTGACACGAGAGTGAACGGTTATAATATTGATCTTTTGAAGTTTGGGAGAGTAAACATGGATCTGCAGTACAACAGAGGATCGTTGGCAAAGAGGTATATGTGTAAATATATCACCAAACATGCTGCTATTCAAAGAGCGACTATCGCAAAAAGCAAGAAGAGCAATAGTGAAGGTGAACAGAATGGGCCAAGCGAAGCTTATATTCAGAATTTTCACTACAGAAGTGTGTCGATAGCAGAGGCGATAATGGATATTTGCTCTTGGACTATGTCCGAGGTCTCGCACAAAGTTGAATTTTTAGCGACAGAATTACCAGGAGATAAAAGAAACAATTTATTGAAGAGAAAGGCTGTTATAGGTGATAGGCTGGATGATGAAGATGAGGACATTTTCATGGACGACAAATGGAAGAAATATCTTGAAAGGCCTTTAGATGATAGTAAGTGGTAAATACACAATAGGAGAAGACGTTACCTTTGTATCTTGACTCGCAGATAAGTAGTGATATTAACGAGTGAAATGTAGGAGGTGTCGATTTTGAGAGAATGACCTACAAGGAGTATTATGAAAATTTTGGGCATGTTAGTATAAAAGATAAGAGTAGGATGTTCATTGACCTAGCTGGGAGAAAGGTCAGGAAGAGGAATGAGATGGCGATCATTAGAACGAGACCGATTAATGTCACAAAGTCAGAGGATGCTTTTATGCATTTGTTAATGCTTCATATGCCAACAAGAGTAGATGTTGATCAATGGATATCGAATGAGACTGGGTATTCTTCCTTCAAGGAGATGGCGTTGGAGCGGTTGGGAGTGGAACTTTTAATGAGAGAAGCACCCGGGCTACTTGTAGTGTTAGATGTTGGTGAGGAGCAAAGATGTGCGGAGAATACTGCTATGGTAATGACAGAAGTACTAACCGAAGATCAACAATTGGTATTTGATGATGTGAAATTGAAGATCGAAAGTAATGAACCTATCCAGTTGTTGGTGTGTGGGGCAGCAGGCACAGGGAAATCGACTTTATTGCGCTGGATTGAAAAATACGCTTGCTCAAATGGATTTGAGACAATCAAGTTGGCACCGTCAGGTGTTGCGGCTGTGAACATTGGTGGACAAACAATTCATAGGTGGTTCAGGGTCTCAAGAATGGCGAAGTCTACGTATGAGATGGGAAATCCTTATTCGGTGAGGGAGCAGTTAATAGACGTCGCCTCTCGTGGAAAGAAGCCGATTATTCTAATTGATGAGATATCAATGATATCTGGATCGTTAATGACAGCTATTGAAAACACTTTGTCAAAAGCGATGTATGGGAAAAAAGGAGCATTTGGAGGAATATCGGTGGTTTTTTTTGGAGACTTTGGTCAGTTAGGCCCTGTGAACAGATATAAACAGAATGTAGATTGGGTATGGAAGTCCAAGGAGTATAGAAATCTCCGTCGATTTGATCTCAGGGAAGCTTGCCGGCAATCTGGAGATCCCGTGTTTAAAGCGTTTTTAGACGATGTCAGGAAAGGCGAGCTCTCAATGAGCAGTATAGCCACACTGGTTGAAATATGTCAAAACGGTGGACCGAATGGGACCAATATCCCCGAAGAAAGTATTAGAGTTATGACACATAAAAGGCAAGTTGATGCCTTTAATAAGAAATGTTTGTTTCTTCTCTCAGGGCAACTTTTTACGATAAAAAGTCAGGATAATGGAGGATATACTAAAGATGGAGATATCAGTGAAACAATTGCATCTGAAACAGGATTGGAGACAGAGCTTTTGTTGAAGATTGGAGCACGTGTAATGTGTACATCGAATATTGATGTGGACACAGGGTTGGTTAATGGAACTGTGGGGACGGTTGTCCAAGTTCACCTAGAGGGATTTGTAGACATTGAGTGCGATGGTGGTAGAATTTACCGAGTGGCAAAAGAATACAGGACAACAGGCCGTGGTAGCTATGAGAGATATCAATTACCTCTTATATTATCCTGGGCCATCACAATCCACAAATCCCAGTCCTTGACATTACCGTCAGTTGCGGTTTCATTGAAAAATGTGTTTACATCTGGGCAAGCATATGTAGCCATGAGCAGAGTAAGGAGAAGACAGGATCTGTATATCATGGACTTGTCAGTTGAGTGTCTCTCGAAAGTATCACATGCGGTAAAAACAAGGTTGACTAAAGAAGGTGAAGAAGGTAGAACGATAGAAGATGAGGTATATGACACTTTGGAGGAAGTCGACCAAGAAGAGGCTATGAATGATCTGTATGAAAAATATGGATACACAAAAATGTTGGAAGATACGGAAGGATTTTTAGAAGTTGGGGAAAGAACTTCAGGAGAAGAATTTTATGAGGAGATTTTGAACCCGTATTTCGATAACAGCCAAGAAATCTATAATTAAAAAATTATTATTGAACAAAGGCATAAAAGGAACGTCTTTCAGGTAGCAGAAGTGAGTAAAATAAGGTGAGGTGTAAACAGTCAAGAGAAAAAATGATTATAAAAAGACCAAATATATATCAAAGCTAAGTGAAGATTTAAAGCAAAGCATTTATTTACTGTTCGGATGTTAGAAAAGGACTCTTCGTATATTATTGGTCCGTGGGAGAAAGAAACGGATGAAGAAGTACTGTTAAGAGTAGTTGGGCTGTGTTATAAATTAGAGGCCATTAGGATAGAGTGTATTGACCGGAATCTCCTTCAGGAGTTTAAAGAAAAGCAAAGTGTAGGAATTTATATATTTGAAAAGTTTCGTAAGAAATTATTGGACATCAAATGTAGACAGGAAGGAGATTTTGTCGTTTTGGCAACTGATACGCCATTTGAAGTGGAGGAAGACACTCCAGACTGTTGATCTAATATGAACAGACACCCATTAAAATTTAATGAAGAAAAGTATTTACGCAAGGAGGTACGAAGGTACGAATAAAAATCATATTTATTTTAAAAGAAAATGTGATCAGGAAAGTTCATCCCTAATGTAACGCTCCTCGGAAGAGATGTTGAACTGAATAGAGTTCAAGGAGAGCTCTATATCTTCAAGTTTCTTACGAATCATGTCAAAGCTTGAGTTGAAGTCATTTAAAACTGTCATGATCTCAGAGGTAGTGAAAGTTGAATTTGAATCAAAAACAGGTAAGAGTTCGGGATTTTTAGTTGAAGTTGTTCTTTCATGGGTAAAGTAGTCATCTTTTGGTTGGTTGAAAGACAGGCGCTGTTTGCTTAGAGTTTGTGGTCTCGCTGCTGAGATTTGAGTGGAATTTGTTTTGTTATTGACAGTAACTGTAGGCAAATGTTTCGTGTCCAGTAGAATTTCTGTGTCTATACTTGGTCGATATTGAGGATTTCTGGGCTGGGTCAAGCGGGTAGGTACAGTTTTTTACAGCAGTTCTAGAATTGGTGTTATTTTGAGGTGTAAAGGATGGTGTTGTTCTTTGTTTGTTGGTACTTTTGTTTGGTGGGGAATGTGGTCTACTGGAAAGAGGTGAAGTAGGGTTAGATCTATGGTTGGATGATACTGCCTTAATACCTTTTGTATGTTTGTTGATTGGAGAGGTCTCCAAGGTTGAGGTAGTGGCCATCTTCTTTTTAGGATTGCGAGATCCTGCGGACATATTTGAAAATATTGTGTAAGTGGTCTTTATTTTGTTGGATGTGCGTGCAATATTGGTGGGGTAAACACAGATTTATATAAAGAGTTAAAGCAGACGGAGGTCTTCAAGGTATCAGGGTGTTGAATTAGAAGGATGAAGCTTTTGACCGTGACAGGCAAGTTTATCGTTCGACTTTGATTTGGAAAACCGCTTTCGTTTCCTGATTTGAGTAGTTTGAATCCTTCGGAGTAACTTGGATTGGTTAACTATGAGAGATTTGACGTCGGACATGATATCATTATGTTTCTCTTGACATTCAATGACATCATGAAGGTGATCTATGATAGTAGATAGACTTTTGTGTTCGGAAGAAGGAAGTTGTGATTGAGGTGCAGGGAAATGGATATTTTGCGATTGGGGACCGGCTGAAGACTGGCTCAAAAGATATCTGTAGTTGCCATGAAGTGGGTCCAAGGGCTGATGTGATTGTGATTGGGTGGGTAGATAGAGGGGTGAATTTCAGACCAGGCACGGGACTAGATTGGTGTTGAATCGGGGAACCGTGTAGGGAGAGATAGAAGGTTTACTCGTGGTGAATGGAACACCAGGAGGTGGTGGTTGAGGATGAAAGTCACTAGACATCTCAGGTCGGATGCTGTTGTTGTTAGGATTAGGGGTAAACATTTTTCTTCAAAGTAGAGGTAAAAGTTCTTGAATAAGATGATGGTGAAAATGGCCATATTGTTTGATGGAATGAGGCTCTATTTATAAGTAGAGGTGTTGGTACTCGGTTCAAATTTGGTTAAGTTTACGTGTCTCGATAGCTGAGAGCTCTAAGAGGAAAAAGAAAAAAAGAAAAAAGAAAAAGACGGATAGACAGGCAGGCAAAGTAGGATAAATTGGGGAAGGGGATCATAAAAAAAAAAAAACCAAAGCTACTAAATTAGGAAGAGAATACTTGAACTGTTTAATGCTATGAAATAGAGTGGAAAGGATGAGAAAAAGGAAAGCAGAGGTGGAAATTCTATATTTCCAAGTGAAGAAAGATTTAAAGGGATACCATATATTAGAAATGGCGAAAGATTTTGTTGCTGTGTCTAGTGTTTGGGTGTGTATTTGTAAAAGTTATGTGATTTCTAGATTATTCAGAACGGGGACTTGTTTTTTTATTTTTAAAGTTTACACGGGAACGGGTACTAGTTGTACAATGAATTGTTATTAAATAAAGCTGTGTAATGCATATTGCTATTGGGGTTGTTTATGTTGTATAAACAGTCAAGTAAAAAATTTCGGTTATTGATGTATTATCAAAAAAGACATGTGTCCATAATGTAAGAGGAGAATGTTCGAGATAAGGTTTTTGTGAATCTGTACTACGTGTGTCAAAAAGGTGAAGAGTGTTAGAAATGGAATGATTTGTATTTTACTAAGAGGAGAAAGAGTGAGGAGGACAGCATTGTTTATGTGAAACCTCATGCGGAGAGAAGTGAGGTTTTTTTTTTTTTTTTTTTTTTTGGAGGAGGAGGGGGTTGCAGATAAGGCAAAGTATAAAAGGTGGTAAGATATTCTTCCACAATCAAGTATCTTTTCCATGTTTTTCAATTCAAAGTCCATTCCATATTAAATCCGAGAAAAGCACCAAGGCTTGAAGTTTCAAGTGTAAAAGTATCAAGAAAGATGGTCCAGATTCAGATCCTGCCACAAATTTCGAACCAGACCCACTCTCAAGTTCAAATCCAGAGTGAATCGCAAGAGAAGGGAAAGAGCTGTGCTGAAGAAAAAAAGTCATGCGGACGAAAGAAACTTTTCGAGCGTAAGCGCAAGTTGTTGTCCAAGAATACAGTCGAAGTGGAAGGGAGAAAAGAGCCTGATTACAAAAGGTGCTTTGCTTGCGGAAAGAACTTCTTGAGAATTGCAATTCACCAGACAAGTGTCAAGCGAAGATATGAGAACATCCTACTAAAGGTTGAAGCTTTGAAGTTGAGTGTCGATGACCTAAAGCTTGAAGCAATGGAACAGGTGGAAGGTGGTGAAGAAGTGCAGCAAGTAAATACACCCAGGCTCCGCTGGATAAAAGAGTTCATCCATGTTTACTCTTGTTGGGAGAAATATATAATGGAAAACCGAAAGGGAAAAAAAGGTGATAGAGGAGCTTCTGAAGGCCCAACTCTTCGGTCTCATTCAAAACTGAAATCTGAGGAGAACAATACTAGAAGTACAGATAAAATAGTTGTTTTTCAGGAGAGAATGGTGAAGATGAGAGGGAGCTTGAGGAAAAACACAGGAGCAACAGTGCAAGGAGAAGACATTAATGGCGCTAATCATGCGAAAGAAAGCAACAAAATAGATAAGCAAGGGATGGAAGTTTTAGTTGCTATGAGTGAGGTTTTGAAGGATGTTGGTTATGGAGACTGTGTACCAAATAATCGAAGGGGAGTCGAGGGGATTCTTTCGAATATGGAGGGTGACGAAATAGTTGTTAATGTGTGATAGATTAGGAAAAAGCAAAAGTATAGAAAAGAAATAATATAACCAAAGATTTAATAAGGAGTTTTAAAAAGTGTGGAATAACTTGTAAGGTCAATTGTAATTTCTTCAGTATTTAAGACTTGGTATTTGAATATTTATTACTGAAATACACCTCATAAAAGATAGATCATTAGTATGAGTGGGACTAGACAAGTTCAGAAATTCACGGTCCTTGATGTGCCTTTTGGATATCTAAGAGTTGGTTTGTTTTTGGATAAAAAAGATCTTGCTATTTGCTCAACCGTCTGTCGCGAGTGGAATATTAATTTTAATCCTTTGCTTTGGAGAGAAGTGTCTATTCAGGATTATCAGGATATCTGCTTAGAAGAAGTCGTTGATAGTGTTTTCTTTAGACAGCCAAGCATTGGAGCGCTGAAAAAGAATGGGAGGTTTGTTGAAACCATTAGTATTGACTCATTTGAGACAGCAAGGAGACTTGTACCGATTATAGGAAAGTTAAGAGTGTTGATGGTCGACGTTGTGACTGTTACTACATGGATCGATGTAGGAGCAATATGCATGCCACAAGCAGATCATACAGATGCAATATCAAATTTACTGGCTTGTAATCAGAATCTAGAGGAGGTCCACCTTAAAATGAAGATGGTTGTGAGGTACATACCGAAGCTAATTGATACGCTTGCCAGATTGAAGAATTTGAGGATCTTATCATTTTCTGTAAGTCCACTGAGACGGATGGAAATTGGAAACTACTTTAAGGGTATAGTTGATGGCTGTCGAGGTTTAGAAAAGTTTGTATTTGGAGTTGAGGGAGATGAGACTATTGACAAATTTATGCGGGGAGTTGGAGGGACAAGGAGATACATAAAGGATACTGTTGAGGTTGAGGAAGAGAAAATAGAGGAGTTAGGGCCAGATCTCTTTATTTTGTCAACCTTGGTTGTCTTTGGGTTAACAAAATCGCTGAAACGTGTTTTAGGAAGATCGCCGTTGATAAAGTATTTTGGGATTTTTTTTGGCTTTCAAGAAGAAGGTGTGGACGTTGATTTATTAATGAGAGATCTCGGGCGTCAACTTAAGGGTGGGAGACATGGCATAGTAGGACTCTACTTAAGAGCATATGAAGATGAATTGTTGCCACTATCTGTAGCAGAGTTGATATTGGCTACTGATAGCTTGAAAACACTAACAATGTCAAACTGCATCAATTTTGAAAGGGTTGTACGCTGTGTTGTGTTGAAACATTGGCAATCATTAACAGAATTCAGGCTTATTGGAGCGAAGGGACAAGACAACAGTGACGTTATTGTAGTATTGGAAAACTGTCTAAATCTGGAATGGTTTTCTAATTCTGGGAATATAAAAAAGGAAAAAAATTTAAAGACTTGAGGTGTAGTTGTTTTAGAAGTATTCAAAGTATTGAAATCAATATTGTAGGGAACGACGGGACTGGACTTTTTTTTTAATGAATATTTGGAGAAGTGCATTAATTTACAATCCTTAAAAGTAAATTATTCATTTGTGAGTCATGAAGAAACTATCCGATCATTACTGAACAGGCCATTGAGTGGGAGGAAGGAAGTTAATAATTTGGTTATTATTTGAATAGAACGTATTTTTTATGAAAGTAAATAAATAACTGTTGGTGTTAATGGTGAACAAATTATGCGGACAAAAAATGTAGCAGAGTAAATTAAAAATGCTTCGTTGAATACTAATGGGCTAATGAGAGAAAGGGGGCGGACTAGGGCAAATTTATAGGATGTCGAGGGAAAGGGGTAATATACTCTGTGAGTAGTTGGCCGTGAGACTAAGGATGTTGGGGCTGGAGGAGTGTTTGAGCCTGTGGATGTTGAGTTCATGATATCAACAATTTTTTCTGCTTGAAAAGGTTTAAGTCTAGGCCTGTAGTACCACTGCCACCGCCAAATTCAAAAAAGCCATTTTTATTGAGCCATACCTCGTTTTTGTCTGGTCCTGATGACTTTGCAGGAATACCGTCTCCACGTGCTCTAGTGTCGTTGTTTTGGCCTAACTGCTTTTTTACATTTACTATTGTCATATTTAGAGAAGGCAGATGCGTTGAGTTGGGTTCAGACGAGTTTGAATCAATAATGACGTTTGCGCAGTGGTGATAAAATTGTGAAGTAAGGTGTGAAATCCATGACATTGAAAACAGGCATTGATCTGGATTTGTACAAGGAGGGAGATTGCGAGGAAGTAATACAGGCCATTCGTAATAAATGTCGGGACATGTCATTGTGTATTGACCGATGACACTCCATGTGATACCACCGTCGTACGATAGGGAGAACTCACATGAGCCTCCACCATGTCGTGCTTGGTATAAATTCGGAGGGGGTGGAAATTGATCGGGATTAATAATATTGTAATTCCAAAAGTGCACATTAATAATGTCTCCGGCTCGAAAGTTGTTTACAGGACCATTTTTGTATCCCCCGCAAGGAAAAATCTTCTCTTGATATCCTATCCAAGCGTGGATGTCTTTCATTGGAGAGTCACTCCAAGGACCCCCTTGTGCCTTTGGAAAAGAAATCGCGATATGAGAGGAAACCAATTGGGAGAGAAACATAAGAAAAAAAATAAATGTTGATAACTTTTCATGACAGTATAGTAATTTTAATAGTCAATATGCTTTTGAGGGATAATTTGAAAAGGGTATTTGTGCAATGATCGGTCAATTTAATGATATGGTAAAATATAAAAAATAATAATAATAAAAAAATGTCATTTATAATAAAGTTGCAAAAAAGTAAGAAATTTTCTAGGTGGTTGTTAGAGTGAAGAGCTTTTTTTTGATTGAATTCTTTTTGATGAAAGAAGAAACAGATTCGTTTGCTCTTGCTATATAGGGGGGGACAAAGATTTTGCTAATTGCTCAAGGGTGCGGTTGAGACTTTTGTTACCAATAATTGGTATTCTTGAATTATCGCCTTCATAGAGTGATAGAATGTTAAGCAATAATTTTTTAACTCGTTCGCTTGAGCTATTATCAACTGTTGTTTGGACATCTTGCTTGTTTAGTTTTTTGCCTGAACGCCATCGGATAGGACGGATTGGCAAATTGTATAAAAAAACAAGCCTGACACGGCAACTCCGTTTCCTTTGTGGGCTCTGTCGAAAAACTCGTGTGAAAACTGTAAATGGCTGAGCAGGCTGATGTCGTGTCATATGACTTGAAGACCGACAAAAGTAATAGGTGGAGATGTCATGAAATTTTGTAGTTAATTGTCGGGCCTGACATATTACATTGAAGCGGTTAATGCAAGAGGATTCTTTTTGTGTTTTGTGATTTCAAGGCCTTTTGAACTGATTCAGTATCAAGGTAAAGTCTAGTAGCCAGGGAGTCCTTAAATGACAAAGTAAAGCAGGGACTTGAGGCGCCAAGGCTTGGAGGCTCTTTGGAATCCAATCGAAGTGAAGATGTAACCAGGGCATCGAAGGAAGTCGTTCCAATGCATAGTCGCTGACCATCGGGCGCCTTCACAGTGCAAGGCCATACATCGTTATGTGGTGTCTTGACGGATGGGGGTAAAGAGTTAATGGTAGGAGTATTTTTGACAACCAAAAGCGGCTCCCGATGCGCATCAATTATCCTTGTCCGTCCATAAACTTCGATTGTATTTAATATTAAAGATTCGTTCGTGTTGTAGTTTACAAGGATTGATCCGGCCAAAAATTGCGCACATGCGAAACGTAGTTGGGGTTCGATCGCCCAGTCTCGGTTGAGAAGTGCACAGATCTCATCGGTGATTTGGCTAAATGATCGATTTTGTAGTACTGACAAGTATGGGGAGGAGAGGAGGTGATGTTCAAGAGAGGTAAAGGAAGTGAATGTGTCTTGAATGTTTTCATGTTGAAGAGAAGGAGTTGAGGTGTAGGCGGGAGGTGAGGGAATTAAATAAAGATCGTGTGAACCGCCTGTTATGGTAGCAGCGACCCTTTTATGGACAAGTGCATTTGTTTCAAGGCCGTTTTTGTCTTGAAGTGCAATCGGATGAAGATGCAATGAGCTTGCTATGCCAAGAGCCCTTCTCTTTTTGGAGAAGCTGGACTTGGATCTTCCAAAGCCAAAAGCGATGGCCTCGTCGTAGGATCGAGTTACAATCGAGTCGTCTGTTTTAGGGGGACAAGGATCTGTCGGAGTGGATACTGTTTCAGATTTTCTGTATAGGGAGCTTTTGACATGTTGAAGTTGAGGCTTTTTAAAGTGTTTTCGAAGGCCGTTCTTTGTCGTGAAGGTGCGGGAGCAGATCGGGCAAACGAACTGATTGTCTATTCTATGGAAAGTTTTAGAAAATGATGGGCCGTGAACATCCTTAAATGATATAGTACAGGAAGTTGCGTGGCAGTTTAGGGAGTGTATCCGTCTTTTCTCGTCAGTGTTGAACTTCCGAGGGGGGTTACAGGAGTGGCAGGTGGCGTCGTTCTGTTTTGCGTCGGTCTGCTGGGTGGGGTACAACATTTTTGCATGAAGTGAGAAGGGAGGAAGAGAGGAAGAAAAGGGAAAAAAAAGTGTGTCTCGGACACGTGACAGAAGATCATGTTTCAAGATGAACTTGCTTGAGCTGGAACATCATGTTCAATTGCTGGAACATCATGTCCATTTGCTGGAACATCATGTCTAATCACTGGAACATCATGTCCAATCACTGGAACATCATGTCCAATCACTGGAACATCATGTCCAATCACTGGAACATCATGTCCAATCACTGGAACATCATGTCCAATCACTGGAACATCATGTCCAATCACTGGAACATCATGTCCAATCACTGGAACATCATGTCCAATCACTGGAACATCATGTCCAATCGATAGAGCATCTGTGCTTGTTGGAATCATCTTTTGACGTTTGTGATTGACCAGTGTGAGAATTTCTTCGTCGGTTAATTGACCTTTTTTTTTATGAACTGCGGTGTTTTCTTTTGGTGTCTTTGGCTTTGCTTGTTTTCCGCAGGATCCCTTTTTCCTAAAAGGCGGCTGATAAAATTAGCAGGTCATCATGAGAATTTTTTGCTTTTTCTTTTGCACAAGAATATCGTATGATGATAATGTTGCCATGCAAGGAGATTTTGAATTTCATGGAAGCAGGGCTATAATAAACAAGTTTTTAGTGTTTGTTATGAAAGGAACTCGTTTTGGGAATGTGATTGATTTGCTGTGTTGAGACGACATATTAGAAAAAGGGATGAGTCATTGTAAAAAATGGGGTTGGCAAGTATAAAAAGCGCAAGGAGAGATGGCATATTCCACCTACAAATCTCAATCCAAGTTTAGTCCCTTGTCAAAACCTGCGCCTCGATGTCGCCACTAATGGACGTGTCCAAGATTCAAGCGATTAATCAAGTTGTGATAGTTTTCACTTCTCTTTTTATGGTGTTTATTACACTAGTCGGGTTGGCTGGTATCAAGTTTAGCCAGCAGTTTTCAAGAAATCGGATCAAGAGAAGAGGAGAGGTTGTCCGTGCTCAGTTATTTATTGCGCTCATGATGTTGATATCGTTGATCCCGATTAACATCATTGTAGTTGTTCAAGCGGGTATCATTATAATGTGCTTGTTCATGGAATTGAACATTATTGGAGTATTGGCTGTGGATCTGGTGTTCCAAGATTATCCGGTATTTACTAGAGAATGACGCTAGTTGATCAGGTCCCAGAAATTCATCAAAGTGAAAGGAGCTTTCAGCAGGATAAAGTTATAAAAAAAAAAAAAAAAAAATAGGCATTAAGGTTGAGTGAGTGAATGATGAAGAAAAGAACAATGTCTTGATTTTGTTTTCTTCAGTTACTGTACGGGTATTGCTTAGAGTGTTTACAAGTGATGGGAGTGAATCATGAAGGAATAAAGATCAGGAAGGGGCACTGTTTAGAAAAAGAGAAAACAGAAACTAATAAAAGTTTCGAAGTATCAGAATATGAAAGGAGTAAATGATTTTAGGATGGATCTGGTGATGTGGGTTTGTTGAATTTAGTGTGTTAGTCTGGGTTTTGTATAAATTTGTAGTGTATGACAGGAATAAAAGCTCAAGGTCTATCTCTTTTATTGTGTATTATACAGGAGTTGGTATTAAAAGGCACAAGTCAATTCATGGAAAAAAAAAAATCACAAGTCCAGAGTAAAACAAGGAAGCGTAAGCGCCTGTATCCAAAAAATGCGTATCTGATAGTGAGGTTCGAGAGGTTGAGATGAAGTATTTTTTGTACAGAGCACCATATCCAATCCTGGCATAGGCGACAGGCTTCAATGTTTTCTAAAGTAACTTGGGATATCATACAGGAGAATAAGAGCAAAATTAAGAAGGACGAAGACTATAATGTAACTTTATATGAGAGTTTTTCTGAAAGCTTGGTTCCATTATTTCAAAGTTGGGGCCTTTGGAAGTGGAGTTCTATTATCATTGATCAAGTAATCCTGGAGGGAAGGTGTGAAACAGAGGCTGAATTAGAGGCATGGTTCGATGGGTTCTTGGGAGGTGGTGAAGAATGCAAAATAAGGCTGAATGTATTGTTTGAGTGTCAATGTGGAGAAGATGCAAAAGCACAAGTGCGTCGAGTGTGGGGGGAGGTGGGACCGTGCCTTAGGAGGAAGAGGAAAAGAAAAAGGAGTCAAACCAAAAAGATTACAAGGATGAGAGAGACCAAGAAAGAACAAGAAGAAATAAGAGAGAGCAGAATAGTGAGGTTCAGAGGCAGGTCAAAGCCAAGGCTTGATTAACATTGTATCGAGTAGGAGGTGTTATTGAAATTGGAGTTTAGAAAGCTTATAATAAAAGATGTGATATTACAGGAAAATATGTTTATTATGGTAATATCAGCTGTTTTTGTTTTTCCGTAAGATTATGATGGACAGAGCTGTAGTTCGCTGCAAGGGTTTATTGAGGATATTATCGACCCCCAGTAAAGTGTAAACAGATAAAAAAGTAAAATGTGTGAAGGAGTGGATGAAGCATGTTGATTTAATAAAGAAAGTAAAGTCGGATAATTTATTATTTTGTGTTTTCTCCGGCGAATGGCGCTTGGTATATTGGTTGCAGGGGACGATAGGAAAAGGGGGGGTAAGAAACATAGAGAGAGAGAGAGAGACGGAAGGGAGGGATTGGGGCAACGGAAGGGGGGGATGGGGGGGGCAACGGAAGGGCGGGGAAGAGGCACGAAAGGGCGGGATTGAGAGAGAGAGAGGGGCGAGGGTAGCAGTCCCGGAGAGACAGTCACAGAATCAGACACAGGAGCACAGGAGGGGAGGGGACACAGCAGAGAGGGTGCGCCAGAGAGAGGGAAGGGAATCCTCTTGTGTTCAGGGTCGGGGAGGGTAGTGAGGGTGGTTGAGGGTAGGGTGGTTGTAGGTTGTTGTAGAGGGGGGGGGACACAGAGAGGGGGCCAGCCAGAGAGAGGGAAGGGAATCCTCTTGTGTTCAGGGTCGGGGGGGAGGGTAGTGAGGGTGGTTGAGGGTAGGGTGGTTGTAGGTTGTTGTAGAGGGGAGGGGACACAGCAGAGAGGGCGCGCCCTTTTTTTTTTTTACAAAGACAATGATCTCTCTCTGATCTTTACGCAGCAAGCTTTTTATTAAAAAAAGAAGAAGAAGAATCGTTTTTAAAAAAAAATCTGTAGAACAATGGGCTTAATCTCAGCAGCTCGTAGCAACAAGGCTACTCGACTGCTTACAATACCCTGTTCATAAAAAGTCGTCTGCAATGGATTTATCTCTTCCAATATTTTGTTTTAAAAGCAGGTGCCTCACACAGCCTTTTTCCGCCATGCAAGACCTCCCCACGTAGTATGACTCAGGGCCCGAAGACCTATTCGTATTCAACTAGATATCGGAAAAGGCGGTAATCGTCGCGTTCTAGCACGGATTCTGACTTAGAGGCGTTCAGCCATAATCCAACGGATGATAGCTTTCGGGTCATTGCCTGCTCAGGCAGACCCAAATACCAATTATCCGAATGAAGTGTTCCTCTCGTACTAACTTCAATTACTATTGCAACAACACTTCATCAGTAGGGTAAAAAAACTAACCTGTCTCACGACGGTCTAAACCCAGCTCACGTTCCCTATTAGTGGGTGAACAATCCAACGCTTACTGAATTCTGCTTTCAGTATGATAGGAAGAGCCGACATCGAAGGATCAAAAAGCAACGTCGCTATGAACGCTTGGCTGCCACAAGCCAGTTATTATAACCCTCTTATAAATTCTCCTCTAGGAAGCAAGAGAATTTGGAGGGCGGTTATTGGGAGGCAGGGAGGGAAAGGAAATTCAGGCTTCGGGGTCGGGGGGGGGGGCTATATAGGGAAGAGCGAGATGGGGGATTGAGCTTTTTGGGAAAAGGGCGGGGTAACGGGCGGGGAGAATCAGGTTGGTAGGGAGGGAGGGAGGAGGGGTATAAAAGGGAGGGAGGAGGGGTCAGACTCTGGGACATATCCATCTCACGAAGTCACGAAGTCGCCATCAGAGTCACCATCAGGACTTTAAAGGTACGGTGCGTGCCCAGGTGTGTGTGTGTGTGTGTGGTAAGCATGCTCGGAGCGTCGCCTTGTTTGACGCGCCTCTCCTCCTCTGTCCCACCGTCAGGACCGTTAGGACCATCAGTAGAACGAACGAGTAGGGGGAGCGAGTAGAGCGAGTAGAGCGAATGGGGTCAGAGAGGTTAGTAGGTATGAAAAGATGGGGGCCGTTTACGGAGAATGGGCTCGAAAAGGTCGAGGACGAGGAGCGGGTTCTGATTAGAGTCAGGATTGAACACCACAGCAAGTCTGTATTCTATGTCGAGGTCAAAGGAGAAGACTCGATGAGCGGAGTAAAAAAGCGGGTGAACGAGCATTTGCTCAATAGCGTTTCGAACAAGCCGGTAGGACTCAAACGAATGGACTACGGAGAAATGGAGCTGAAGTGGATCTCGGAGACTCCAGGAGCCGGAGGGAGGCCAGTGGTAAAGGTGGCCTGCTATCCTGCGACGTTCCTAGTAAAGGACATCCCAAATGTCGGTCTACGGTTTGGGATTGACTATCTAAGTGTGACTCTACCGATGCCAAGGGGTATGTATCTGAGGGGGTTGAAGTCGGTCGCTGTTGTGATTGAGAAACGGTGTAAAAAAATGGGTATGCCTAACATGGGGGGAAATTCTCTCCAATTCATTAGACAAGCTGAAACAGATCGGGGAAAGGTCAGTCATCGTTGCGTACGAACATCTCGGTCGAAAAGTTGAAAGTAATATTGTCATTGTAGACTCGACAATGAGAGTTGGAGAAGTAAAGGCGTACATTACCAGAACCCAAAAGATTTCTTCTACCAATTTTGACACAGCCAAGTCTTGGCACTGGAAAGCCCGACAAGTCGGAGATGATGGGACAGTCATCGAAAGGTACTACCCCTGTGAAGACAGCGTCATCTTGACAGACCTCTTTGATGGCACGAGTCCAAAGTACGAGACCCTTGTCATTATCTCCCAACTAACGGACCATCCCCCAGCGGGATATAGTTACAGCAACCCATCCATGTTTGAACAGTTGAGCAGGGCAGAGCACGGGGTAGCGTTCTAGGTATTGTGGCAATGCCGTGATAAATACCGACTATCCTCTTTTTTTTTTTTTTATTTTTCTTTCTTTTTCTTTCTTTCTTTCTTTCTTTCTTTCTTTCTTTCTTTCTTTTTTTTTTTTCTTTCTTTCTTTCTTTCTTTCTTTCTTTCTTTCTTTACAAAGTAATAGAAGTCCATTTTAGTTTATAATAAATACATAAATAAATAAAGTCCTCATTTGCGCATGAATTCTGACTATGTGTGATGCAGAAGGGTTTTGACCGGACTGTTTAAATGGTTCCCAAAGGAATTGCGTCGTTATAAATATCTGGTTACATATTCCTCTTTTTTTTTTTTATTGCAATCAAGAAAAGATAGCCGGTGGATACTTTCTATGAAGGATACCACCAGTTTTTATAAATGATCATTCTGGGCTTTGTTCAAAAAGTGGTAAATCAAAAATAGATAAATAAATATACGAAATTAGAACATCAAACATGAGGACAACAGAACGAAAACTAGACAGTTTCTATCTGGGCGAGGATCGTCTTGTTGCAAGAGTGTGTATATCGGACACACCGGCTTTGAAGGAGAGTGTGGAGAGGTTATAGAAGTGGATAAAATGATTCAACGAGTCGGAGAATGTGGGGGGAAAGGGGTCATGAGAATAGTCCTTGGATCTGTTACATTTTATCCAACAGGAAGGGAAACGTCTATTGAATACAAGGTCAATGTATGCTTTGATTACTTGAACGACGGTAAAGGTACAGTAGACATGAGCTCTGTAATCTCTGGATCAGATGGAACACACTGCGTAATCAAAGGCTCTCTCAGGACCATTCCTGAAACAAGAACGAGGTCCATTTTACTGTCCAGAAAAGAAGGCTTCGGATTCGGTCGATGGCGTGTACTCTCTTTGGAATCTATCCATCTTTAAAGAAGCCCATGGCGGCGTGAACATGACCGAAGTAAAATAACTCACTCGAGTAGAGCTGAAACCAGAGTGTTCGGCAAAGTATTGTATGCGGACTTGATTTTATTATTCATCAAAAATAATAGTAATAATAATAATAAAACTACTTCCACTTAACCAGACATTAGCAATTCTCTCCACCGTATGGGATCTTGTCCTAGCCCTTCGAGTTCCTCGTCAATGGCCTCGCGCGTCCTCTTGTTCACGTACACAGGCGACCCTCGTGTAAAGGACATGGACAGCTCCCCCCCCAACACAACCTTGTGTTTTGTCTCATCCACATACCTCCTTAATCCCCTTGCAATCCCGCCAAGCAACACTATCACCATTTTTTTCTCCTCCATATTTATCCTTTCTAAAAACCTTTGCGTGAATTCGTCCCAATTATCCACCTCAGCTCCGCTGCTCTCTCCCTCTCTTCCGAACGTACAATTTGTTAGAAAAATCTTTTCCTCTTTCCAATTTCTCAAACATTGTTCGAAACTATCGTCACGTTCCGTCTTGTCTATCACTCTAAAGTAATCGGGTATCATATTTGGTGGAGAGTCAACCATTCTGACGGCTATAGAGGTTTTTGTTGCTGAAGAACATGTCCAGAAAGTACTCTCGCATACATTCCTAGAATCTTGCGCAATAATCACAACGGAGAAGTGAGACGTCAGTTGGTTGACTATAAAATCCATTGGAAGTAAGAATGTAGATTGAAATTAAATGAAAAAGTGTAGGTATAAAGTAAGGCAAAAATATGTATACTGTTTGCGTGTTAAAATTCAAAGGCTAAAAGGAAACTGGTCGAGATTAATTAGATTTATAGAGGAGGGAGTGAAATAATCAAGCCAAATTGGGATAGGATAAAATAGAACGCTTTTGGACAGAAATTAAGGATTAAGACTTGAAACGGTGAGCATTTCGATAATGAAGAAAAAAATATGGACAGTTTACAAAAGAAGTGATCATTCTGTATCACCTATACAAGCAATAAACGGGACTAGTAAAGTTGAAAGGTGTAAGAGAGAGATTATTAATGAAGTAAAAGTGAAAGAGGCGTATTATTGTATAACAGGTAAAATACCTCCGGAAGAGTCGACGGATTGCTACATTTTCCTTGAAGATAAGAGGAAAGTATTAATGTCACGGAAAAGTTATTATATTGGGACAGTCCATGTCTCAGACATTAATGGAATAACTGCAAATTTTACAGGTAGAATTGTGACGGAAAACGGACAGTTAGATGAAATTAAAAAGGGAGCAGGTATAATTATACAAATGGTAGACTTGACAAGGATATTTATTGTAACAGAGGAATTGGAGTATAATTATTATCTAAAGGGTAAATAAATAAATGAAATGAAAAAAAAAAAAAAAACTATTAAACAAGGCTATTTGTCGGGGAATAAGTGAAGTAGAAGTAATGGATGCATTAAGTATAGCAGAGATAAGACTCAAGGTCTTGGAATATGTCAAGGTAGATGAATCCTTTTTGAAAGCACAAAACAATCTTGTGAAGTGCTCGCTCGTTAATCGTGAGTGGAGAAATGATGTGGAAAGGATTAGGTGGGAAATTGTAATAATTACAGATGAAATTGGGACCAGAAGAGAATTTATGGATCAGTTCAGTAGAAGCGTATGTTATGTAAAATATTTAGTACTTAATATCGATGACATGCCATCAAGGCTTTTCTCAGGATACAATCTTCAACTTGGAAGGATATTATCGCAAACGTTTGGGGGGATTTTATGTAAGAACCTGAAGAGTTTGAGGGTAGGGGATTGGATGGGGGGAGCTGGATGGCTGGCAGATTTAGAGACAAGGAGGTATCTTTCTGTAACAGAGAAATGCACTGTATTTCGATTGATAAAGGCAGCAGAGGAGTTGGAGGAGTTGTGGGTTGATATCAATGGCGTGTTTTTATGGGAGATTGTCCTTGCTGTGAAAGACATCAAAAAGTTAAAGGAAATTAGAATGTTATCTGTTTGTTTTGATCTACTATCTATGAAATCTTTACTTAACAACAACAAATCTATTGTAAGTGTAAAGTTTGAGGAGATCTGGATATTTGGAGAAGTGGAAGATAGCTTGAACAGGGAGTTGTGTATTCAATATTTTAAAAGCTATTCGCCGGATCCACTGATCAAACAATTTGAATTAATTGAGGCATTAAGCTTAAATGAAGATTCGAATGAGTATGACGTATGTGCAGAGAAAGGAAGTGTTATATTAGGTGAATGTAGAGTGATTGAACAATGGAATGAAGCGACAAATCAACAAAGAAAGAGATACTGTGAAAAAATAATTGAGGCTCTGTGTTGTGCAATGGACTGTCACTTCATATTTAAGGATAGGGAAATCATTCGGGGTTATACAAGAGTTCAGTCAAAGTTCTTAATATAGCCATAGCAGAATTGGAATAGGGATAGGGAAAGGACTTGATGATGAGATAGAGGATGCTACGTATGGACGAAATCACCTCAGAAACTTTTCTTAGTTAAGGAGATATTTGAAGTAAAAGATTAAGGCAAAGATAGTGAAATGAAAGGTATTGATAGAAATAGTAAAAGAGAGAGAGAGATTATGGTATTGGAGAAGATTTGAGAGAGTAAAGTATATAAGGATTATAGAATTCCTAAAAAAAAGAAAAATAAAAAAGGAGAAAGGCAGTCAATTGTAGAAAGACACTGAAAAGTGAGACATGGACATTAATATATTTGAAATCCCGGAAATACGACTCAGAATATTAGCCGATGTTCTAGATGGAAATGGGGGATGTTTGCCGTCAAACGTTAAAGCATTGGATGGATGTAGTTTGGTTAATAGTGAATGGAGGCGAGATACGGAATATCTGAAATGGAGAGAAGTTTTAATATCAGACGAAACGATTGAATGCGAAAGTTTTCTAACCCAGATGGTAAAACACGCGAGTAAAGTGAGAGATCTGACGGTGACTCTATTGAAAGAAGGTCATAAACAACGTCTGGGTAGATTACTTGTAGCCTATTTAGACAGAGGAGACTTTACGTCACTGAGGTCGCTGATTATAGGGAATTGGGAAAGTGCCGATAAGGAGCCAAGATCAGGATCTCTGAAGCCAATGGAGTCCCAGGCGCTTTTGAGGATAATGAGGGATGCGATAAATTTGGAGGAGATAAAGAGTGACATATCCGGGATAATGCTCTCAGAGGTTGTCATGGCACTGAAGGATAATATAAACTTGAGAGCCCTTTGTCTAGGAATTGTAATGTTTGATTTGTTGTCATGGAGGAGAATAGTGTTAACTAAGCCAAATCTGACAAAGGTGTTTTTCAAGGAGATGTGGATATTTGGAGAGATTGAAGATAGTATTATATTGGATAGATGGATTTTTAATCCATTAACCGGAGGCTATAGATTTGACCAATCGATTGATAGAAAAGCCGTGGTATCAGTGATGACGGAGGATCTAAAATATAAGGAAAACGCCAATGTGAAGGATGTAACATTTGGAACGTATATGGAGATTGATTTTCCAGATGATTCAGATTCGAAAGAGACACTTGTCAACAAGATACTTTTTTTAGCCAAGGATATTTGTCCAAATGTCGCTCGAATTGAGTGTAAAAGGGATTTATGGAATGAAACCTTATAATAAATTACGAGACTAAGAGTTGACAAGGAAGGTTTTTTATTTGTTTATGAAAACACAGAGTTTGATGGAGAATATGATAAAATGGCGATATTTAGTAGATGTATTAAATGTTGATGATGTCATAAAGAAATGTGACATGAGAAAGATGGGTTAGATTTTGTAGAACAGAGTGCATAACAGAAATACGCGCCTATATAAATAGAGAAGAGTTGTTGACATAAACAAACGTAATAAATGTGGACTAATATTTCAGATAGCATGATAGGTATGCACGATGACCGCGTCCATGGTGGAGGTATAAAGAAAAGAAAAGAAAAGAAAAGAAAAGAAAAGAAAAGAAAAGAAAAGAAAAGAAAAGAAAAGAAAAGAAAAGAAAAGAAAAGAAAAGAAAAGAAAAAAAAAAAAGAAAAGAAAAGAAAAGAAAAAAAAAGAAAAAGAAAAAGAAAAAGAAAAAGAAAAAGAAAAAAGAAAGAGAAGTGGAATTAAAATGGATAAGGATTACAACATTATATACTTAGAGCTCAAGTGCCATGCGAATGAAATCTACGATAGAGGGACAGGTGTCAAGATTGTTAAGAGCTTTGACGAGTATAAAGAAAATGGGTATATTGGTGTCAGTGCTGATGACATCAAATTTGTAGAAACTCTTGTTGCGTCAAGAAGGAGAGTTATTCAAAGTAAACTTAAACAGATAACCGGATTATTTAGAAGGAGTGTGTCAAACGGAGATCTGGTTAGAATAAGAAATTTTGAGGAGGGTTATGATGGAGATCTGGAAGAAGTGTCAGGATGTTTTGGTGAAGGATTTCATGGAGAGATGTTTGGGGGATTAGTATGTCAAACTATCAGGAGAAACCCGAGTGAGACGCTAGGACTTTGTAAATCACTGCGCTGTTATCAGAGTTGGCTATTTTGGACTTTGAGATTTTTCGACAATACAATCCAGTGTCGTGGTCATAATTTGAAGGGCTGTAAGGAGTATTTGAGGCGGGAATATCAACAATTTTCAATTGATGTCTGGAAGGAGATGGAGATGGTTCGGAACATAATGATTCGTGTGACAATGACGGAGTATGAAGATATTCCTGAGTGAATCAGCGACGGTTTAAGGTAGGAGGGCTGTTTTGAGAATGGAAAAGCAAAGGATGAGTCAGTATTAAATGTTATGTAAAAAGTGTTTAAGGATAGCTGGTAAAAATGCAGAAGTATAAAAGGAGAGTGCTAGAGTTTAGAAAGGAAGAAAACCTAGAAAGTCATAATTTAAAAGCAGTCAGAAACAAGATTGTCGGTTGAGGAAAGGTATTTGTATAGGAGTTAAAGATTTGAAGGGAACAGTATGAGTATAAAATGATAATATATTCTCCATTTCATCTGTTTTTGTTTTTACCACTCTTATTTTCGAGGATTATACACGGTCCGTTGCATGAGGTTACTGCGAAGAGAGCTGTAAATCCTCAATTAAGTAGTGCAAACTGAAGTCAAAACCAGGTGAAAAGGGCAATATTAAAAGATGTTGTATTCTCCATTTCATCTGTTTTTGTTTTTTCCACTCTTATTTTCGTGGATTATGCACGGTCCGTTGCATGGGGTTACTGCGAAGGGAGCTGTTAATCCTCAAATAAGCAGGGCAAACAGAAGTCAAAAACAGGTGAAAAGGACAATATGTGACACCTGAAAGTAACGAAAACTGGTAACGTTCCCTTTGAATTGTGTCTTAGATGAAAGCGATAATTCAGGTTGAAACTTATTCAGAAGAAAGAGGATATCTCGTAGCGATTGGGAGGATACTGAAACCATCAACAAACCAACAGTCTAGTTTTTATTATCCACGGGAACCCGCCGAATTAGGAGAGAAATTCATTCTAAGTTATCATTCATGTTTGCAAAGTGAGATGGAAAGATTTGACAGTTATACAGAGTTGATAAAGTCCTCAAGGAGAAAAAAGAAAATTGTTGTCGTTGGTTCGGAGAGCGATTTTGATGAGAGGTATTTGTTTTGGGAGAGTTGTAAAATAGACGACGAGAAAGGGCTGAGCTGTTGGAGATATGGACTTGTGGGAAAGACGCTTTTGAAAAATTTGGAAGCGAGAACATTTATTGAGAAGCAATTGGAATTACAGGAATTGGAAGATTAGTTCAATAAAAAAAAGGACTATTTTATTGTTGTGTTCAATGTCAAAAGAAAGAAGAGGTGAAGATTGTAAGCGGTTTTAAAAGGTGAAGGAAGTTGAGGCAGTTCCTGTTTCTGAAATTGTTAACAAGCAACAAGTTGAACTTGCAGGAAAGTTCTATTTCAGAACCCAAAAAATCCACAGATACCAAGAAGGTGTGTAACTTAATTGAAATGAGTTAAATTATCACAGACTGATAAAAAGAAGACACAGGGAATGACTGAATAGGTATGTAGGGGAGCTCAACTTTTTAAAATACGAGAAAAATGAAGAGATGTCCACACATCTTATTTTTGGTTGCAAATGTTTGTATTTTGAAGTTTTCATGGTAGATTGGAGGCAATGTGTCGTCAGTGCGGAGAAGGGATGATGTGGCCAAAGGCAAAAATGAAGGATTCAAGGCCTATTTGAACTGGAAATAGTGGTGTTGTGCTTGCTTTGAACGAGCAATGTTCTAAAATAGGTAAAAGGTTCAAGAAAGTAAAAAGTGTTTAGCGAATAAGGTAATGAAAGCATGAGATGAGTTTGATGAAACCATTAACGCGCCGACATACAGGAGATGCTCGATGTTTGAGAGTTTTTGTCGCAAGTCTTGAACTTCATTCCGTAGGTCCTGGAATTCGGATTGGATTGAATCCATTATGGCCTTCTTCTTAATTGGATGAGAAGTGTTCTCCCTTAAATCATCAGAAGAACTTTCATTTTCGACCCCTTCATTGTCTTTGCTTTTTGTCAGTCTTTCTTTCTTCGTTTCAAAGATATTCTTTTTAAAAGCACGATCAATCTTGAGTGTATCAGAGACGCTGCCCATGTTCCTTGTATCTTCGGCAGGATTGTCATACGGAATGACGGTCAGTCTTGGAATGTCTTGGGGTGTATGGTTGCAAATGTCACAGTTGCATGACTTTGTGCATCTTGGACATAAAAACTGGCTATCCGGAACTTTGGCGATCTCAACCCAACTTTTGCCCATGCAGTTGTAGAGACAACGCTCACAAAAGAGAAGGCGGCATTTAAAGACTGGCCGATTTTTCCGCCACGTAGCTTTACTTTCAAAGTGTTGAGAGCATGACAACATGACATAATGAATCTTTTTCTTTTTACAGCGATGACAAGACTGGAAAAAAAAAAAATGGTTAAAAGGAGATGATGACAAAAGTCAGTTGAAGTTACAAAGGTTTTTAAGACTTACTTTTTGTGATTGTTTGTTTGTGTGTATAAGTTGCTGAAGTCTGATATAAGCAAGCGAGGCATACGAGTATGGTTCGTTAAAGGATGTTGATCTGAAGGAAAAGATAAAAAGAATTACAAAATGAGTATGATTGGTTGTCTGTAAAGGGAAAAACTGAGTGGGGGCGAATAGTATTTTACCTATAAAAAAAATTGTCCCTTAGCTGTGACGTGTTTGATCTATTCCATGTTAAGATAGCGTTGGAGTAAATCGATCGCAGGAAACCGACTGAAAACATTTCTCTCATTTGGAGACTGGATGATCTATGAATACATCCTCGACCCAAAGAGAAACAGAGAAGACAAATATGGTATGGCGAATTGCCTCTCAAGCAGGTGTTTTCATTGCAGACGAGGTGTCGATTAAATATAACTCCATGACAAAAATCGCAAGTGATTGTCGCAATGTCTGTTCTTGTAGGGTTGAGGGGCTTAATAGGAAAAGTAAATTTAGAATCGTTACTCACACAGTCCCAATTAATCCATTCGCCCAGGAGTAGATCTTCAAAGAGTCGCAAAATGGTTAGGAAGGATTTGTTGAGAGACTCTCTTGAGAACTTTCTGCATTCGGGCTCATTGTTTAAAATGGAAGTGAAGCCATCTAATGTGCGCAAAACAATCTCTCCTGTATTGTAAATATCTGGACGGAAAATCCTAGAAGGTGGTGGATAGGACACTGTTATTAAAGAAGAATTTAGGTGTGTAAAGCTAGGAAAAGACGGCAAAGAACATACTGTCGATATGTTGGAATCACTTTGTTAATGGCCAAATCGATGGTCTCTGATGTAAAGGAGTTCCATGCTACCTTCATTGTCGTTCGTCCCTACAAAGAAAGTAATCAGTTAGTTGTGGCTACATTGGAAGTATTGGAAAATCAGGGTATTTTCAAACTTACAAAGTTTACAACTTGGTGATATGACATTGATGGGATATACACGAGATCACCAGGGACTTGTTTCCCAACATAAATTGGGAAATTTGCTTTTGCCAAGTCATCTGGGTATACGAAGTAATTTTCGTGTGAGGGGACTTGACCCAAAGATGTAAGAAGCTGGTCCATTTTTGGGGCGTCACTCTCATGAATCATAAACCATATTGTGTACGAGTCACTGTTTGCGAATAGCATTAGGTTGTATGCTGGCGTGGCCAATAAGTCCATATGAAGTGGGGTCCTAAAAGGGAGTCGCTTGGGTTAACACAAAGTCTCGATTACGGAAAATTTCAAAGACCTTATTTTTATTACTTGCCATGAACCATTTTGTCCGAGATAGAGCAACAGGTTTTCGGTTGCAGAGACTCCAAGAAATGTGTCTAGGGATAACCAATTAGGAAGGAGAGAATATTAAATTAGATTAATATTTCGCATTTGGTTTTGTAAAAGGAGGGTGAAAAAGTTAAACTTACTAAGGTCATGGTTACCGTGATGGCGAATTACATCGGGAATTATTCGCTTCATCAGAGCATCATTCCATTCTTTTGGACATGAGAGGTCTTTTGCATAGAGCAGTGACTTTTTGTTTTTAGACGGCGGTGGGTTTTCATGAACATTTTCAATGTATTCATTTGTTGGAAGGATAACATTCACTCCTTTTTTTTGGTCCCAACAATTAATTTCTATATGTTTTAAGAAAAGAGTCGATTCAGTCTTAGTGCGAAGCCAACAAAGAGTCTTTATGGCAAACCTAGAAGCAAGGCTTACTTTGAGTCCCCTGGAGATCCTTAAACCTTTGTAGCGAAAATTCAGATTTGTCCCAATCTGGAGACTGTGTGAAATCTCTTATAATGATAGGGGACTTTGAAGTAAGTAGAGAATTAAGGGAGGATAAACTAGAGTCGGAGAAATCAATTTCAGCTATTGACAGTGGTAGAAAGGGTGGGCCTCTAGCGATAAGAGTATCGTAGTCAATGGTAGAAAGGTCGATGCTTGACTGGTTCATTTTGAGAAAGTTGAAAGTCGGGGGATTGTGAGGAGAAGGATAAAGGCGAAGGCGGAAAATGAGCTTCACTGAGAGAAAGTAAAGTAGAAAAAGCAGTCAGGATTCAGACTGGCGCAGTCGAACATCGAAATGGCGCATTCAATCATCGAACTGGCGCATTCAATCACCGAATAGGCGCGGTCTATAATCTTACTGGTTAGCTGACAGTCTTTTTAAAAAAGTAGGCATTTCTTGAACTGAAATTCCCTGGTCTCGGGCTCTTCATGGCCAAAGAATTCGTTTGGTTATAATGCTAATGTGTTAGGTGGGAAGGATGCAGATTTGGATGCATGCTTGTGAGCACAACTTCAAATTAAGGGGCTGCATCGTGGCAAATGCGTGGCAAAATGTAAGGGACGATGATGTCTTTGCAGGGATCTTGTCTGGGGAATCGGTCTTTGCCTATAAAATTTAAATCATTATGGTCATCTTTCTTCTCTACCTTGTTCCTCAGTTTCTCCTTATCCCTTGTTATCTCATTGTCAACTCAATATTTCTATTCCACACGGCATCTGGGAAGTCATGAAAATGTTCAAGTTGTTTTGCATTGTTGATGGAGAGACTACACTGCGAGTTTTTCCCATCAGCACTTCGAGCACTGCTACAGTTGGGGAGCTCAAGAACCTCATTAAAGACAAGAAGAGTCCCCGATTTGACGATGTCGCTGCTGATGAGCTCACTCTTTGGCATGTCAACATTGCAATTAAAGATGATGAGGAAGAGTCCATCATTCGTCTTGCCAATCTTGATGAGAAGGAGAAGAAGAAGCTTCACCCATGGTTGAATTCTCGGAGGTCTTCAATGACGAGCCTTCCAAGAAAACAGTTCATATTATTATCCAGCGACCAGGTATAACATTTTTATTGAGTGGTAGAGAGCAAGTCTGTATATATTCGAAGCCATTAGACGATTGTTACAAAGAGCTAATTTTATTTTAAAATTAATAGCACTTTCCATGTCACGCTCAAGCTCTTCGTTGTCTGGTGAGTAGGAAATCAATTTTGTTTTAATGAACCATGTTTTACTACGTACTAAAGAGTGTTGATTCATTTTATAGGAAACATTGAAGAGAATGTTGAAAGAATTTATGATAGTTTTTTTGCTCGAGGATCGCGAGTGGCGCTTTTCCTTGAATCATATGTAAGGGGAGAAGGAGATTTGCCAATGACGGAAGGTCCAATCAGGGGTCTCCCATGTGCATGGCGTCGAACATTTGGGAGGCCGTCAGAGAAGAGGCCAAGTTTACTTTTTTTCGATTTACCGAAACCTTCGAGGAATGAAGAGAAATTCTCGAATCTTGCGTCTGCTTCAATAATGGAGATGGTTCAGCAGAATAATCGCCCCGTTATTCCAGTGTTTGGGGTTTCAGGTAGAAATTGATGCCAATAGGTTTGCTTGTGAACGATGGTAACTGAACATATTATTAGCATATTTATTGAAAATGATCAACCATTCAACAATAATAGGATGTGGCAAGACACGAGCAGTTATTGAGCTATTGTATCAACATTGGGGGATCTACTTCAACTCGTCCAGCGATGACTGGGGGTCATCAGACATGATGACATTACACTCTTACGTTCAAAAGGAATTGTATCGTGATCGAAAGTCTTTTATTACAGATCCTCAAGTCAATAATGTTTATGCTAGGAAGATGACATACCTTCTCCTCTTATCTCGGCTTCTTGTATTGAAGTACTGCCTTAATGTTGAAGGAAGCAATGAAGTGTTTACAAGCGCAAGATGGGCCCTCCTTCAAGTATGCCCGCATGTGCTTTTTGAGGACTTTTTCAACTCCCTATTCGAGAATACATTTAAGCTTCGACACTACAATGAAAGCGACCTCATGGAATACGTTAAGGGAGTCTTGGAAGAGACAAGGAATCTTCTTATCCAAGAAGGATGCAAGCCAGTGTTTTCTCTCGGCACTAGATTGCTTCTAGTTCTTGATGAGGCGCAATTTCTTGGTGATGAATTCAGTTTTTTTTTTTGAGTCAATGTCATCGTCGGACAAATCGCCGCGACCTTTGCTTTCACCTGTTCTTCATGGATTGCGAGATGTCGACGGCCAGCGGCTTACACTTATTACCTGCGGAACAGGTTTGAGCATTAATACTCTTTTCTGGGTTCAGAGTTCAGGATCGGATCTGAAAGATAGCTCTGCAAAGTTTGAGGTAATTGAAATATTTGGTTTTGCCTCGGATGTGTTTTTCGTGTGCGAATTGAAGCTAGCTGAAGGAACAATAATCGTGACACAGTTGTCACTACGTACTCAGTTTATGGAATTTTTAGGATGGTCTGATGTGGAGTCTATTAAGGATTATATTTATCGGATGCGGAAGAGTCTCCCAGACGACGAATCAAAGCGGGCGCTGGATAGAAGTTTTTCACAGAGGGCAGTGGATGTATTGTTCGAGAAGTTGGCGGGTCGATATCGTCCGGCAATTATGGCCATGGTAGGTAACAACTTTTTTTTAGTACAGGTGTAGAGGATGTGGACTAGAGGATGTGGATTGAGTTCTTACCATTTCATTGGGTATACTTAAATATTTAGGAAAGGATCATAGAAAGCGACGAGAAAGACACGTGGATGGAGGCTGTCAATTACACGGAAGAACTGCTGACATCTTATGAAAAGCGGGACCGTAAAGGCAATCTCTGCTACGAACTCAGTCGTTTGCAACAGAAATGCAACAGTCATAAGGAAGTGGTGGGCGATTCCATTGGCAATATTCTTGGTCTTCTTTTATACAAGCGATGTATGTTTGGAGAGGAAAAGCTCGTGTTAGATGAAACAATGACTGAGCTGGTTGAACGTGCATTTGGAAGGATCCGGATTATTCAGGCAAAAAGCCGTTGTTGCTCTAGATGAGCCATTTGTGTATAAGGCTGTGGAAAACTACTTCTTTGCTATTGACCCATACTTCAAGAAGGCAACTCAAAAAGACGAATGCTACTTACGACATCGGCTCCGGATCACGGGACCATGTTTGAACAGTTGATGATGAGTGCCTTCAAGGAAGCCTTCAGCAAGCGAACTTTAGCTGAATGGTCACATAGTCCCTCAGTACCTGACATGTGTAAGGCTTTAGTGGGGAAAGTGGAAATTGTTGGATGGAAGGAGCGAGGGTTTGAACAAGGGACGACTCATGAGATGATATCGATGGAGGATTTCATGGATGCGCATGTCAATCATCAGTCGAAATGTAATAGCAAGGATGTTGCACCATTTTTCTTCCCTAAGACAAAGCCCTCAGGTCCAGACATGGTCTTTTTCATCCAAATCGATGGGGTAAGAGTAGTGCCTGTATTTGTGCAGTTTAAGCTGTATCAAAAGTCGAGTAATTTTACAGAAAGTGATTGGAGGGATGCATTGAGCACCGTGTCGGGACCCAAGATCAAGAAACACGTTCAAGATTTTGGCAAATTTTGTCCAGAGAAAATTTACGTTAGTATGGTCATTGCCTACCCGACCAGATGGACGGTGCTGACCTCCAAGTTATCAGCACGACAAGGAGGACTCGTTGACACTGATGGAGTACGTCAAGTTGTGATAAATATTGGTGATGAGAATTTCGGCGAGATATTCCCCTCTGAACATGTTGAGTTTATCGATAGACTTAAGAATGTAGGGAAACGCACAGCTGAGAGTTTGGACGAAGACTATGCTAAAAAACAGAAGAATTGAAAAGTTGGCGGTTATTCTTTTATTTGAAGCAGTGTCTGGGACCCGAGATATCGTTGTTGAGCAAAGAAGATAAAAATAAAGTGCTGGGATGCATAAAATTTGGATCCATGAAAAAAAGATGTGGTAAGAATATGAGGTTCCAAGGACAACAACTCACATATTAACATTTAGTAAATGAACCAGTCAGACTTATAGAAGACGGCTTTGACATTTTATCACGTTTTTTCTCGACATTCATAATAGCCCCCCCGCCCTTTCTCGACTTTTCTCTTTGCTATTCTTCTCAGCCCCTGTTCATGGGATAAATTTTTTTTTGTTCCACTAAAACTGTCTGTTGTAATTTGTGATTCAATGAAAAAGAGGTGGTCGGAATATAGGGGTTTAGGGGGACAATAATATACATATGACCCTGTAGCAAGTTGATAGTTTATTTTTTTTTTTTTTTTTTTCACTTTCTATGTCGATCCTCTTCTTGCCCTCCTTTTTCGACTTTTCTCTTCGCCTCTTTTCTCAGCCTCTCTTCTTTGTGATTGATTTTCATTGCAAAACTAAAAAGTCTCGTTGTTTCTCAAACAGTACGGAATTTTTTTGAAAAAATGGTTCATCGAAATATAGAAGGCTGTTGAACAAGGAGGTGTGGTTTCGCCACTGGTGGCTATTACAGTATACGACTCGCTGATAGTAGCCATCATTTGCAGACTACGTCGCGAATCGGGCTCAGTGGACTTGGGGAAAGAGACAGGGCAAGGACTGCAGATTCAGGAAAGGTAAGGAGGGGTGGTGAGGTGAAAGTCTTAAAAGGTGGAAAATATAAATTCAGGACATATGCTTTTCATTTCCACTTTCATTCAGACTTCCAATGACTCTCTTATTCGAAATGAACATTAAGGAAACGAACAACTAAAAGCACATGAGTAAGAACAATAGCATATTGAATGGATGACAAAGTTTGTGTTCTTCTTTTTGTAGTATAGAGACTGTTATTGATTTTATTATCTTTATTTTTCTCCATGAAGGGTGCCTTTCATACCTGACGAAAGCTCGAACATGAGGGAAAATAGTAGAAAAGTTAAACGATATTGATTTTAGGGAGTTGGAACAAGCAGTGAGAGAAGTGTATGGAAACATTGAATGCTTGCAGGACGACCAGAAGGACATAGGAGACAGATTATCGATTTCCGCCGCATCTGAGGCGATTCTCGAGAAGTTGTCGAAAGTTTGCCTTTGCGAGCGTCAATTAGAGTATACTAATGTTAATATGAGACTTGGCGAATACAGAGAAAGCAATGTTGTA
Organism: Mortierella sp. BCC40632; assembly: GCA_011634665.1. Lineage (NCBI taxonomy): Eukaryota > Fungi > Mortierellomycota > Mortierellomycetes > Mortierellales > Mortierellaceae > Mortierella > Mortierella sp. BCC40632. Next base: position 66,020 of record WAEK01000034.1, read on the forward strand.
TAAGGAACAAGAGGGAGTCTTTATGGAGTGGAGTCGCATTGATGGTTAGGAAAAAATACAGGATATACTTTCAATAAGATGACGGCCAAATAAATTGTGAAAGGAATATTTTTGGAATGTTCTAGAGTAGAAAATCTGTAAAGAATTTTTTATCACAACAGAGAACAGAGAAACTGGACACGGCATAGAGGGAGACTGAGCAGGATGATGAGAAAGGAGTTGGAGGTAGGCGATAGGAAAAAAAAGGTAAGAAGAGAGATCTGTAGGGGGGAGGAGAGGAGAGGTGAGGAGAGAGAGAGAGAGAGAGAGAGGGGCGAGGGTAGCAGTCCCAGAGGGGCAGTCACAGAATCAGACACAGTAGAGAGAGAGGGTGGGCCAGAGAAGGAAAGGAATCCTCTTGTGTTCAGGGTCGGGGATGGTAGTGAGGGTCGTTGAGGGTTAGGTTGTTGTAGAGGAGGACCAGAGAGTGGGGGGGGGCACAGAGAAGAGTTGAGGGAGGAAAAGAGAGAAACAGAGACCCTGGAGCAAGGCAGAAGAGTTAAGGGAGAAAAGACAAGGACATCCAGACCCTGGACAATCGAACACGGACTGGAAAGGACTGGAAAGGACTGAAAGAGACGGCTGCTTGAATGCTAGAATGCTGTGCCCAAGGCCTAGTGCACGTGACCACGTGACCTCCCTCACTTCCAAAGAAAAACCGCGAAAAACCAAAGAAAAGACAAAGCAAAAAGACCGAACTCTGCGAGAACAAAAGCAAAGAAAGGAAAAGAAAAGAAAAGAGCGAATAAAGGGGAAAAAAAAAAAAAAAAAAAAATCCCAAAAGGTCAGAGGTCAGGGTCAAGATTCCAAGAGGCAAAACGAGATTCGAGAGAAAAAAAAAAATGCAGATGGCTGCTGACTGCCGCAAAGCGAAAGAAACAGAATGAAAAAAAAAAAAAAAGCTCGACCAGAACTCCATTGCTGCTCAGGTTCAAGCAGAGAGGCCTCTTTGGAAAGGAGATATACAAACACGTGACCACGTGACTTCCTCTCCATAGTCTCTCCCATCTCCTATAGTCTCTTCTACTCTCTTATAGTCTTTTATAATCTCTCCTCTGCTTTCTCTGCTCCTTCTGCTGAATCCTGAAAACAAAAAAGAAATATCAAAAAGTCTTGGCCACCCCCACCACAATCACATTCATATAAACCACTCGCATAGGAATAAAAAGCTTTGTCTATGATTGAATAACATGACACCCATTTATAAAAAGCCCCGCTCGTCAATGGATGCACCTCCCGCACGAGAAAAGATCCTCTTGCGTGATTTGTTTTGGCCACAAGAGACGTGCATCTCTTTTAAAGCACGAGCACAAGACATGCACAGGAAGCATGCACTAGCATGCTAGTCACTCCCACCCTGCCCTTCCCTTCCCTTCCCTGCTGCGCCCTCTTCAAATCCTCCCGACCCGGGTCTGTGACAGAGACAATTACGCAATTGTGAATCCTTGGCATGGTTGTTGTAAAAATAGTCGTTCGACAGATCAACTGTTTCAATAACCTGCTTCAGCTGCTTACAGCATCCATGTCTGTAATCGTTCCCGAATCGGTATCAAACGCCGGCTTTGCCATCCACCTTCAGTGCCAACTACCCGCCGTCCATTTCATCCTTCCTTTGTTGCACATCCATATCCGTCCAGCGAGCCATCCGTCCAGCATAAAAGACGCCAGAAACACAGAGCCCCACTCAATCTCTGCAATCTACCTCTCTTGGCCCATCTCCTCCTCCTCCTCCTCCTCCTCCTCCTCCTCCTCCTCCTCCTCCTCCTCGTCCTTACCTATCCAAACAAGATCTGACCATCCTCAATAGTCATGTTGTCCATCTTCGCCACCACGATATCCGATCTCGTCACCATGATCTACAATGTCGCAATCATCGCTCAAATAATCTTTGAGACAATCGCCTTTTATATGGCCATTCTTATAATTCTACTGATTCTGTGCATCAAGTTATCTTTCCTGCGACTCGAGTATCAACGCCGTTCAAGCAAACATTCATCAACGGAATGCCAATGCAGACAAGAATGATAGGTGGAGAATCGCCGTCTCGGGATTAGTAGACACTCTACTTTCGACGGACGAAATCCTTTCACTCCTCATTCACATCTAAATATGATAATAATAATAAAAAAGATTCTCTTCAAAAGACACACCTACCCTTTAGCCCCCTCCCGTCATCATTGAATCTCTCCCCAACCCCTCCTCTTTTAAAAATCTTTGACCCAACTGCGCATGGCCCCAAAGATGTGGTCAAACCCCCCCCCCCTTCATCCAAGGCGCAGGCACCAGGAATCTAATGATGGGCAAAAAGGATGCAGAACGATAAAAACATCTCGGGAAGAAAGAAAGAGTGTATGCGGTATTTATTTCGAAAAAGAAGGCGCTTCGCTCGGATTAGCATGCTAGTCCGATCTAGCATGAGAGCATTGCGGGATGAAGTGTATTCCCTGACCAAAGCAAGGCAAAGCAGGGCAAAGCAGATAAAGACTCAAGAAAACACGAGCGGAAAATCATTTTTCACAGAGAAGTTGTATAAAAGAGGAAGGGGTGCGGCGCATTTTGGACAAGTACACCTTCACCGCATTCCCCATTCATCGATCCCATCTTTTACCACCAGGGATTATTCCACCCATCAATCCTTCCACCAAAAATCACTCGCCTCGAGCCAAGCAAGCCAAGCAAGCCATGAATCCCATCATCAACAGAAGCGGTATGAATGCCTTGGAGGTGTCCTCCAACACATTTCAGCATCTAATTACAAACTCATACATCAAAATAGGAGGCATTTGTATTGTCTATAATTTAGTTTCAACTTGACCTGACAAAGTACACCCCTATTGCTAATAGATGAAACCCGATCAAGTGAAAGGAATGATGTCCCACCTACATCACTACCTTCCAGCACAATCCACGATGAAACTCTATGTGAGAACCGCGTGGACAAAGAGAACGGCAAGACGTTGGAAGAGGACGATGGAGAGGATTTAGAGAGCAGTGATCAAAGGTCTTTGCGCACCAAACGCAAGACAGTCGAGGAGTTTGTCGAAGAGAGACTTAAGAATCCATGTCAAGAGAACGACTTTTTGGTTTTTGAATACACGGATGGTGAGGAACTATGTTTTAAATTTGGGAATGTGAACATTTTCCATGGATGGCCACGAGGAGATGTAGAAAGGCCGGCTGGTGTTGAGCCGATTCCCGAGGATAGAAAGAGGGCCTTGTTCCCAGCTTTAATGGAAGAATTCGGCAAAAAGGAATTTGGACAGATAATAATAGAAGGAAGACCGATTTTAGAAGTAGTATTCGACGACGATCGTTTGGACATTAAGACAGGCGAAGCCGTAGCTGAACCGGACAACCAAAGGTCAGAGAAAGGGATGAGAAGCGATGAGAGCAGATTGGACCTTTGTACAAGAGGCCAAGACCCAGATCTTCTTGAACTTGATGATGAGGACTCGATCGAGGAGAGCATACTGTTGAAATGGATGGGCGAACTACAAAAAATTAGGGATGAAATGGTGGCAATGATGAAAAGAATGAAGCGCAAACAAGAAGAAAGGGAGGCTAAAATGGATAGAAAGATGAAGTAAGTAGATCATCTTTTAGCCACCAAGGTGTTGAATTTAAAACTCATTGAAGGAAGAAGAAGAAGAAGAAGAGATATTTGGATTAACGCCAAGAGCTTTGACTGAATAAAGAAAAATGTATCAGACAAAGAGAATGACAAAAGAAAAAAAGCCCTCACGCTCATAGCGCAGGTACCGGATCCAGATCGAATGTCGGTCAAAGATGCAGAAAAATACATATCTCGGAAGGTGGAGGTGATGCGTCATGCGGTATTACGGCATTTATTCCCCTCTAGCATGCTTGTTCATGCAGTCAATGTCCACATCTGGTCCGAGTGCAGAGGCAGGACGGAGACAGCGCGTTTCTGATTTGACAAATCTCGACTTGCCTCAACCAGTATCTCAGCTGGTGCCTCTGAAACACCTCTCCCTTCCAACATCTCCATTAATATCTCTACCAACATTTCTACTACACCTCTCACATTCACAAACTCTACTAACATCTCTACTCTCAACTAACACCCCTCAGTTCTACTCTCTCTTCTAACACCTCTATATAACACTCTTGTAAATTCTCAACGGATACAGAGAATTTGCAGTGCGGTTCGGGTTTAGCAGGGAGGGAAATGAAATTGAGGCGAAATGTTTTGCGAAATGATTTTGCGTTTTGGCAATGACCGTATTGGGGAAAAGGGGGGGGGTAACGGGCAGGGTCACGGGTGAGGTGGTAAAGGGAGGGACGAGAGGCATATCTAAAAAAGGAGGGACGAGAGTGGGCAGGGTCTGGGGCAGAACTCATCCGAACGTATCGAAAACGACTTTTTTGGTACTATAGACGGTCGTGTGAGTATCACTCGTTCTAAATAAAGAGAGAGAGAGAGAGAGAGACGGAAGGGAGGGATTGGGGCACGGAAGGGCGGGAATGGGGCACGGAAGGGCGGGGAAGAGGCACGAAAGGGCGGGATTGAGAGAGAGAGAGGGGGCGAGGGAGGGTAGCAGTCCCGGAGAGACAGTCACAGAATCAACACAGGAGTTAACAGGAGGGGGGGGGACACAGCAGAGAGGGGGCGCCAGAGAGAGGGAAGGGAATCCCCTTGTGTTCAGGGTCGGGGAGGGTAGTGAGGGTGGTTGAGGGTAGGGTGGGTTGTAGGTTGTTGTAGAGGGAGGGGACACAGCAGAGAGGGTGCGCCAGAGAGAGGGAAGGGAATCCTCTTGTGTTCAGGGTCGGGGAGGGTAGTGAGGGTGGTTGAGGGTAGGGTGGTTGTAGGTTGTTGTAGAGGGGAGGGGACACAGCAGAGAGGGCGCGCCCTTTTTTTCTTTACAAAGACAATGATCTCTCTCTGATCTTTACGCAGCAAGCTTTTATTATAAAAAAGAAGAAGAAGAATCGTTTTTTTAAAAAAAACAAATCTGTAGAACAATGGGCTTAATCTCAGCAGCTCGTAGCAACAAGGCTACTCGACTGCTTACAATACCCTGTTCATAAAAAGTCGTCTGCAATGGATTTATCTCTTCCAATATTTTGTTTTAAAAGCAGGTGCCTCACACAGCCTTTCCGCCATGCAAGACCTCCCCACGTAGTATGACTCAGGGCCCGAAGACCTATTCGTATTCAACTAGATATCGGAAAAGGCGGTAATCGTCGCGTTCTAGCACGGATTCTGACTTAGAGGCGTTCAGCCATAATCCAACGGATGATAGCTTCGGGTCATTGCCTGCTCAGGCAGACCCAAATACCAATTATCCGAATGAAGTGTTCCTCTCGTACTAACTTCAATTACTATTGCAACAACACTTCATCAGTAGGGTAAAAAACTAACCTGTCTCACGACGGTCTAAACCCAGCTCACGTTCCCTATTAGTGGGTGAACAATCCAACGCTTACTGAATTCTGCTTCAGTATGATAGGAAGAGCCGACATCGAAGCAAAAAAAAGCAACGTCGCTATGAACGCTTGGCTGCCACAAGCCAGTTATTATAACCCTCTTATAAATTCTCCTCTAGGAAGCAAGAGAATTTGGAGGGCGGTTATTGGGAGGCAGGGAGGGAAAGGAAATTCAGGCTTCGGGGTCGGGGCGGGGCTATATAGGGAAGAGCGAGAGATGGGGGATTGAGCTTTTTGGGGAAAAGGGCGGGGTAACGGGGGGGGGAGAATCAGGTTGGTAGGGGGGGAGGGAGGGAGGAGGGGTATAAAAGGGAGGGAGGAGGGGTCAGACTCTGGGGACATATCCATCTCACGAAGTCACGAAGTCGCCATCAGAGTCACCATCAGACTTTTAAAGGTACGGTGCGTGCCCAGGTGTGTGTGTGTGTGTGTGGTAAGCATGCTCGGAGCGTCGCCTTGTTTGACGCGCCTCTCCTCCTCCTCTGTCCCACCGTCAGGACCGTTAGGACCATCAGTAGAACGAGTAGGGGGGAGCGAGTAGAGCGAGAGTAGAGCGAATGGGGTCAGAGAGGTTAGTAGGTATGAAAAGATGGGGGCCGTTTACGGAGAATGGGCTCGAAAAGGTCGAGGACGAGGAGCGGGTTCTGATTAGAGTCAGGATTGAACACCACAGCAAGTCTGTATTCTATGTCGAGGTCAAAGGAGAAGACTCGATGAGCGGAGTAAAAAAAGCGGGTGAACGAGCATTTGCTCAATAGCGTTTCGAACAAGCCGGTAGGACTCAAACGAATGGACTACGGAGAAATGGAGCTGAAGTGGATCTCGGAGACTCCAGGAGCCGGAGGGAGGCCAGTGGTAAAGGTGGCCTGCTATCCTGCGACGTTCCTAGTAAAGGACATCCCAAATGTCGGTCTACGGTTTGGGATTGACTATCTAAGTGTGACTCTACCGATGCCAAGGGGTATGTATCTGAGGGGGTTGAAGTCGGTCGCTGTTGTGATTGAGAAACGGTAAAAAAAAAAATGGGTATGCCTAACATGGGGAAATTCTCTCCAATTCATTAGACAAGCTGAAACAGATCGGGGAAAGGTCAGTCATCGTTGCGTACGAACGAACATCTCGGTCGAAAAGTGAAAAAGTAATATTGTCATTGTAGACTCGACAATGAGAGTTGGAGAAGTAAAGGCGTACATTACCAGAACCCAAAAAGATTTCTTCTACCAATTTTGACACAGCCAAGTCTTGGCACTGGAAAGCCCGACAAGTCGGAGATGATGGGACAGTCATCGAAAGGTACTACCCCTGTGAAGACAGCGTCATCTTGACAGACCTCTTTGATGGCACGAGTCCAAAGTACGAGACCCTTGTCATTATCTCCCAACTAACGGACCATCCCCCAGCGGGATATAGTTACAGCAACCCATCCATGTTTGAACAGTTGAGCAGGGCAGAGCACGGGGTAGCGTTCTAGGTATTGTGGCAATGCCGTGATAAATACCGACTATCCTTTTTTTTTTTTTTTTTTTTTTTTTTTTTTTTTCTTTCTTTCTTTCTTTTCTTTTTTCTTTTTTCTTTTTCTTTCTTTCTTTTTTTTTTTCTTTTTTCTTTACAAAGTAATAGAAGTCCATTTTAGTTTATAATAAATACATAAATAAATAAAGTCCTCATTTGCGCATGAATTCTGACTATGTGTGATGCAGAAGGGTTTTGACCGGACTGTTTAAATGGTTCCCAAAGGAATTGCGTCGTTATAAATATCTGGTTACATATTCTCTTTTTTTTTTTTTATTGCAATCAAGAAAAGATAGCCGGTGGATACTTTCTATGAAGGATACCACCAGTTTTTATAAATGATCATTCTGGGCTTTGTTCAAAAAGTGGTAAATCAAAAAATAGATAAATAAATATACGAAATTAGAACATCAAACATGAGGACAACAGAACGAAAACTAGACAGTTTCTATCTGGGCGAGGATCGTCTTGTTGCAAGAGTGTGGTATATCGGACACACCGGCTTTGAAGGAGAGTGTGGAGGTTATAGAAGTGGATAAAATGATTCAACGAGTCGGAGAATGTGGGGGGAAAGGGGTCATGAGAATAGTCCTTGGATCTGTTACATTTTATCCAACAGGAAGGGAAACGTCTATTGAATACAAGGTCAATGTATGCTTTGATTACTTGAACGACGGTAAAGGTACAGTAGACATGAGCTCTGTAATCTCTGGATCAGATGGAACACACTGCGTAATCAAAGGCTCTCTCAGGACCATTCCTGAAACAAGAACGAGGTCCATTTTACTGTCCAGAAAGAAGGCTTCGGATTCGGTCGATGGCGTGTACTCTCTTTGGAATCTATCCATCTTTAAAGAAGCCCATGGCGGCGTGAACATGACCGAAGTAAAATAACTCACTCGAGTAGAGCTGAAACCAGAGTGTTCGGCAAAGTATTGTATGCGGACTTGATTTTATTATTCATCAAAAATAATAGTAATAATAATAATAAAACTACTTCCACTTAACCAGACATTAGCAATTCTCTCCACCGTATGGGATCTTGTCCTAGCCCTTCGAGTTCCTCGTCAATGGCCTCGCGCGTCCTCTTGTTCACGTACACAGGCGACCCTCGTGTAAAGGACATGGACAGCTCCCCCAACACAATCTAATAGCTGATAATTAGAATTATTATGAAATAGGAAACTTGTGGTAAATTGATAGTCACGGAGGAATTTTTAATATAAAACTTTTATGTTAGAGAAACGGAAAAAAAAAACGGATAGGAAGAATAGTAGGTCAAGATATCTTTTTTTTTCTTGATAGGGTGGATGGATGGATAAAAAAAAAAAAAAAAAAGGGGAGAGAAAGAAAATGAATCGACTATGTTGTGAGGGAGCGTGGAGAAACAGGACTTAACGGAGTTGGGGAAGAGGCAGAGCTGGAACCGGACAGGGAACTGGGATTAACCAAGGTTTTGGTGAGAGTGATATTGAAATGTTTGTAGTCGTCAGATGCCTGTCCGTTGAGATCTCTCAGGTTGACGGAGTCACTATCTACTCTCTCAAAATTTTGGATCAAAAAAAATCTGTGGCTATGGATACGGTCTGACATGGATTGCGATTTAACCCAGAGCCGTAAATATGGGCTATTAAACTATCGATACAATTGTAGTTGTTGCGGCAGAGACAGATAATGCGCATTTCGGAGTCGGGATTTCTTTCAATGTTGAAGGTAAAAAGTAGTGTCCGTGGAGAGTAACATTTCTTTTTGGAAACTATTGACGGTGTGGTATTTTCTCAGGTGAGTGGTTTTAACCCTTTTAGGATTCTTGGTAGGATCGATATTGCTTGTAGGGGCTTGAGGGGGGGGGAAGTTATTCTGGGCTGCGGAAGGCTGTTGGAGAAAGATTGGTCGACGGATGCTTGTCGGAGTATGGTGTCGATAGATGGAAAGCGATTGGTGGGATTGTGGTCATTAGAGTCTAAAGTGTAACCTTTGGAGCAGTAGTAATAAGTACAGAAGTTCTGTTGTGGTTGTGGCATAGTGTGAGTGAAAAAGAGAACTTGGTTTGTAGGGGATCAGGGAAAGAAGGGGGGGGTGAAGGCAGGTGAAAAAAAACATCTACCGAGAAACGTCACAGAGACATGAAGGTAGTGTGACGTGCGCAATTTTGAGAAGGAGAGGTCACTTTGCATGAGAGCCCTGTGTGATAGCACTATCATGCTAGTAAATTCTGTACACCGTGCGTTAGTGTCTGCACCAAAAGGTTGTACGTGCTTAAAGTCAGTAACAAAGGTCATGTGGCCTCAGTCACAAATTAAAATATAAGATGCTAGTAACTGTGGTTTGAGTATTAACAGTCCTTTCCGCAGTAACCTCATGTAATGGAAAAAAAAAAAAAAAAAAAAAAAAAAAAAGAAAAACCAGACCATACGCTGAACCTGTTTGGTGAATAGAGAAAAAGAAGAGAGGAATAAGGGGGGGGGGGAGGTGGCTACACTTGAACGATGGGTTAAATAAAATAAATTATGATAGTTGTGTTGGATGTAGTGTTAATGATTGAATTTAAAAGGTAGGTACTCAAGTATAAATGCGCAACTTAGTAGTAAAGATAAGATAGTCAATCAGTGTTCTAGCTTAAAAAAAAAAAAAATAAAAAAAAAAAATCAAATAAGAAAGTATGTAAAAGATATTGGTACTCGTTTATAACGGCATTCTAAATACTTAATCGGAATTAGATTCTTCTATAGGATTTATACGTGCACATAGCATAGCTGAAAGATGGATTATTTCCTTCATGTTCTCTTCATACCCTTTTATCAAGTCGTATTGTCGGAAATCAGCCACCTCATCCTTTAGTCTCTTGTATCTTTTAGTAGCATCCTCAAGGTCGCCCCTTAGTGTAGCGTCGGTTGGAGATCTCCTTTGTCTCTTAGTAATCTGTTCTAGGTCATCGCGAGCAGAATAAAAATCGTTTTCAAGATCAAGAAGTATCTGATGTCTTGAGCGCTTTCTTTTATGGGTAGACGATGGTTGGTGACTAATAGGCGAGGTATCGGTGTTACGAGAAAGAGTCCCAAGTGTACAAGTGTTGGAAGGATTGTGTGGAAAAGTTTTGTCCTCGACTAATTGAGTATTTTGCTTAAATATAGGAGAGTCCGAATTGCTATGCAACGAGTTCTCATCAGCAAACCAAACTAGTCTAGGAGTATAACGAATAAAAGGCTGATGACATTCTGCGGAAGAATCATTGATAGAACTTCTACTCGATGAAAAGCGGCTTAATTTGGTAAGGGTCTTCCGGGGAATTGGCGTTTTCGAATGGATGTTTGAGAGAACGGTCTGAGGGCTTTGGTCAACTGTAGGCTGACCGTTTGGGCTTGGGTGGTCAGGAATGTAGGTGGGGGATGGGTTTAGGGGGATTAAGGGTAAAATATTAATTAAGCCATCGGATTGATGGGGATGTTCAGTGTCGGATTTAAATGTTGAGGCAGAGATTTGACAGATGGGCGAGACTTGCAGGGGAGTTAAATCAAATTCTGATGTAAGCGCAAGGTCAACGGGATAAGAAGGAGGAGTAAAAACACCAGGTTGGGAAGGCGGGGGAGGGATGATGTTATGTGGGTGTGTTCAGTCATTGTTGATGGGGATGGTATTTTTCTGTGAAGATAGAAATAGGTGATTTAAATAGGAATTTATCTACGAAGAGTTCAAATGAGATGGTGGTGTATTAGAGAATGGAGATGGTAAACCGAGCACGAATGAGTTTAAAGTAGAATTTAGTTAATTGAAATAGAAGACTTTCATATTGAACGCATCAATTCCGCCCATTGAATTAATTCAGTAGTCGGATAAACGTAAAAAAATTGAATAGAATGGACATCTTTTCAATCAATAAAAATAATAATAATAATAAATAACACAGGTGAAATAGAGAGTGATTTAATAGTAGAATAATGGGGGAGGACTGAAGAACGACATAATAGTTGTTGACTCATAATTAGGCATGTATTTTTGGGTTAGAACATGGCTAGGGTGACAAAAGTTTAAAAAAAAAAAAAAAAAAAAAAAAAAAAAAAAAAAAAAAAAGAGTACCTTCTAAATGATAGTGCGGAGAAAAGGCAAAGAATGAAATAGTTGCGTAACGTTCAAGCTACCTTGATACTGAAGTATCGAAATTGCGTTCCAAAGAGAAGATGTAATGTATGTTTGAGAGTTTGTGTTAAAAGAAGAAATGTATTCAGGTTAATTTACATGTGCAAGGAATATGTAGAAGTTCGGGTGCAGAGTGGGGTATATGTTGAGGCTTTGAGGGAGGGCCTAGATCAGAGAAAAAAAAGAGAAATATCAAAGAGATAGGGCAATAGGACATGTGAGCATCGGATAGCATGAATAAAAGGCCGATAGATTCCCCATCACACGCACTATTATTTCTGCCATATTCAAATCATTTCACACCTATTCTCGTCTATTTAAGAGATTTCCTGATCTATTCACAGAACGTTGTAATCCCTGGTATCAAGTCCATTAAAATGTCCTGTCCGAGTCGAGATGGTAATCTTAAACATGTTCAGCGGATTTCTGACAGAGAAAGAAAGAAAGAAAGAAAAAAAAAAAAAAAAAGTGCAAACGAAAGAGAAAGAGATGATAGAAACTCTTTTGTGATAGAGTCTTTAACCAGTTGAATAAATCTCTACGTTTAATAGACGATCTCCAAGCGACGAAAGATGACTTTTTGTTGACACTGAGTTCAAAAATGAGTGTTGCTTCTATGTACAAGGCTATTGCGGAAGAGCTAGTGAAAAAGAACGCCTACATGCAAAAGCTCAAAGAAGAAGTAAATGGCAAAGTCGAGTCGTTGTATGAAGGAACGAGTGGCAAGAAGGTGTCCATCGGCTGGATGATCATTTCAATGATGTCAAAGCTTCAGCTGGTCGAATTAGATTCAGAGGACTATATTTGTGGCCAAGTTCGGCTCGATTTTGTAAGATTGACGCCTTGTGATAATGTGGACCAAGGGTTGAGAACATTTCTGGCTGAGAAGGATAAGCAATACGATGATTTAGACCAGGATTTTCAGAGCTATTTCGAAGGCCAGGACTGGATTATTCAGCAGGAATGGGAGAGATCTGATAGTACAATCCCCTCTGACATGACCTTTCTCGATATTAATGATGCGAAACTCTTAATGTTCAAGACCCTCACAGACGCTTTAAAAATCCTTCAAGTAGTGGAGTCGGATGTATTGAATGATCTTTTAGATGAGGCAGAGGATTATGTAGTGGACGAAAGAGACTATTTTGAAAAGAGACTGAGGAAAGGAGAAGAAAGAAGGGCTAAGAGAAAGTTGAGAATGCAAAAGATGGAGCAGGCAGTGGGAGCTGAATAGATGTTTGAAACTTGGGGAGGAATGACCAATGATAGTCCCAAGGAAGCAGTAGACACGAACTAAAATTTAGGGCAGATAGTATGGCATCGACCGTAGATTGGTCGTCTTTCAAATGTTGGGTTTGTAGGAGGGGAAGAATAAAAAAGTAGCAAAAACGAGAGAAAGCTTAAGAAAGAGGATTTGTCACTACAAATTAAGGCGACGAAGGGTGTGGATGTAGTAGGAGATATCAGAATAGGAAAGGGTAAAGGTTCTTGAAGTGTCATTTGAAGGCTGAAGGGTTGTGTGCAGGAGTGGAGAAGTAGAGTATGGCTTAATGGCAACAAAAGAGAGGTAGGAGCATAGGCTTGAAGAGCATGTAGGTAGAGGTAAACTATGATTGCAGAATACTCAAAGGTTCGATGACCCGAGTCAATGTTGTTTGAAGAGTAGAGAAGTGTTTGGAGAAGAGAATGAGGGTGAACTGCATTTTGCTCAAGGCTTCGAGGACCCGAGTCAATGTTGTTTGAAGAGTAGAGAAGTGGTTGGAGAAGAGAATGAGGGTGAACTGCTCAAGGCTTCGAGGACCCGAGTCAATGTTGTTTGAAGAGTAGAGAAGTGGTTGGAGAAGAGAATGAGGGTGAACTGCTCAAGGCTTCGAGGACCCGAGTCAATGTTGTTTGAAGAGTAGACAAGTGGTTGGAAAAGAGAATGGGGGTGAACTGCATTATGCTCAAGGCTTCGAGGACCCGAGTCAATGTTGAGAAAAGTAGAGAAGAAAAAAAAAAGATGAGGCGGATGTTGATAGGGATCAATGCAATGTGAATTTTAGACCAAGGAAAATAATAAAGGGATGGGGGGGGCTATGCAAGATGAGCTATCATGCTAGTATGTAAAAAGAATGCATGAATATGGGTGTTGAACTGACCACAAGTATTGTAGTACAGCGGGAACCACGTAGAAGGTTGGAAAGAAAAAAAAGACTCAGGTCAGCAGACTGCATTATGTAGGGTGAATGGGTCATAAAAAAGGTTGGAGGTAGAGTTTGTGTATTTTCCGCGTAATCTAGTTGACAAGAAAATGTCAAGTGGGTAGAGAAGTTGTGAAGTGCTGCGGAATCGAGGTCATTAAAAAAAAAAAAAAAAAAAGGCTATAAAAGTCACCTGTCATCGGGAGCTATTCCCATTTTTGATAAAAAGCGATCCGTTTTTTAAACCTCGAAAGGTAACTAAACACTACACAAGTACAATGAAGCAAAAAAAAAAAAAAAAAAAAAAAATGTCAAGGTGCAAAGTGTACAATACTCACGAATAGCACACTTTGTTCAGTTTATGTTTTTACCTTTCTGAGATGTCAAAGAGAAAAAGACTCACTGATCAAGTAGGGGAGATGCCAAAGAGAAAAAGACTCACTGATCAAGTAGGGGAGATGCCAAAGAGAAAAAGACTCTCTGATCAAGTAGGGGAGATGCCAAAGAGAAAAAGACTCACTGATCAAGTAGAGGAGACGCCAAAGAAAAAAAGACTCACTGATCAAGTAGAGGAGACGCCAAAAAAAAAGAAGCAAAAAGTCAAGATGGAGGAAGTCCTGAAGTCAAGGAAAACGTGTCGGTTGAAATTCTCCATAAGGAGTTGACCGAAAAAGCCAAGTCAATGAACAGAAGTATTGGAGACATACCGAGGATGCGCAAAGTCCTTCGAAGACTTTGTAAAGACAGACTGTTTGTCTTCAAGGAATGGCTTAGGACTCTTCAGGTCTGGATGAAGGATGGGGTTGATTCAAAGTACGAATTCATTGACTACAAGACTGTGAATGATCACTATGGGTACGAAATATGGAAACATGAAGTATGTCAAGTACCGTCAAGACTAAGAAGGTCGGAAGAATCACTATCGGAAATCAGCCGTAACAGTGACCACATTTCCAACAGTGGCGAGGGCAATGAGGCAAGAACTGAGGGTGGTCACGACGAAGACTTGGAAGTGTCGGATACGGAAACACTATGTGGGGAGACAGATGGAGCCACATTAATCGAGAGTCTTTTTAATGGCGTTGTTATCATTGATGGAGGACGTTTGGTGTTTAGTGCCAGTCTATCCCCGCTCAGAGAAAAAGATGAGATCAAAAGATTTATAAGTATGGACGATTGCTTTCGGATTAATATCTTGGACGTTTCAAATGGATTGTTGAGGGTTGGGAAGCCATGGGTCAGGAATGAAATTCTCCGCATGATTGACCATTACCGACGAGGAGTGCATACTGTTTACAGTGATTTTTTATTGTGGAGTGCCGAGTTTTCTAAGAGGGGTGAGGTGATGGAAGGTAGAGAAAACGCAAAGCTTGTAATGAGAATGTTCGCAGATGAACTTGCATGGGAAAAGAGGATCTGTACGGAGGCGTCAATCGCACACTGTTAACAGGGTGGAGGTTCTCGTAAAAAAAAAAAAAAAAAAAAAAAAAAAAAAAATACTGGAGTCAAAGAGCATGGATAGGGTTTAAGACTGATATTGCTGCGCTTTAAGCAAATAAAATATTTATAAAAGAAAAGAATAGATAGACAGGGAGGGAAAGAACACACTAGGTTGTATAAGAAAAGGTTTGGGTCATTAAAGGTGCCCTCCTCGGCCTTTAGAACAAATATGCTTGTTTGGTCAAAGAAATGTAGGGCATGGATAAAGAAATCGAGTAGGTTGATGAGTGGGAGAAAATAGGCCTGGACTAAAAAAGTGTTGAGGGAATTCCAAGGGAGATTAGGATAAGTATTGAAGGATAGGAAGGGTAGAAAATCGGAAAGTTAAGGCGTGTACGGAGACTGGCGGTATTAACGGATTGAGTGTTGTAGCTTAGGGAGCGAGGAGGATTGGGGAGCAATAGTGTAGTGAGATAAGATGTATGGGAGCGTGATAGATCAAGAGGATAGGGGTAGAACATGAGTTGTAGAAAAAGTCAAGGGGATTTGGGCAATCGATTTTCGTGATTGAGATAAGAAAGAAAGGTTAGACTGGACAGAGCTCACAGTGGTTAAAGTGCTGTGTCAGATGGGAAAAAGGAAGAAAGGGAGGGGAGGGGGAGTGATGCGTTATGCGAGCGGAACATGAAGAAATGGTGGTAGGACAAAGTGGAAAAGGGGTGCACCCAGGAAGAAGTAGATGTGTAAAAAAAAAAAAGGAACTAGCATGCTAGTTCAGCGGAGCTGAAAAAAAAAATGACCCGGGTCCGGGAAGGCGGACAAGTCATTATAGTCCAGATAGAAAAAAAAAAAAAAAAAGCGAGGGCGAGGGAGGGAAGAGAAAGTTTTGTGAAAGGGCAAGATGAATTTTTTTTTACTGACTAGAGGGAGAAATTCTGAGAAACTCATGCCTCGGGAGAGGGGTAAGGCGAGGTTGAGGATAGGGAGGCGCAGCAGGATGTAAGAAACTGAAGGGTGTTATTAAAAGTAATAAATGGAGGGGGGGCGTTGCTGACATTGTTACTAAAAAAAAAAGACGTGGCCACACATTTATTTCTTGACCCAATCCCTCATTCTCATCTTCAAGCCAACCTTTGTGCAAAAAATGAACAACAAGTATAACGTCAAGCCCTACAGCAAGCAGAGCCTGTATCAAAGCAAGCATCCAAGCAAGCATCCAAGCAAGCATCCAAGCAAGCATCCAAGCAAGCATCCAAGCAAGCATCCAAGCAAGCATCCAAGCAAGCATCCAAGCAAGCATCAAAGCAAGCATCAAAGCAAGCACCAAAGCAAGCACCAAAGCAAGTACCAAAGCGACAGTTACAGAAGAAATGTTAACGGAAGTAAGTTAATACCCAGTTGGAGATAGAGAGGTCTAGTTTTAGCTCTGCTTAGTAATGTCAAAAACTAATGGGGATGTAGCTTGTGCTGAGAAATTAGATGAAATTCGAGAGGCCACAGCTGAACAGATGGATTGGAAAGATGAAAAATTTATTATGGTGGATGTATTTACAGGAAGCAACGTGTACTTTACGAGGAACCAAGCAAGAACCAAAATAATTGCAGTGATCTCCAAATTGGAGTATAAGGATGTGAATGGAGTAGTGAGAAGCGTTTATGAAAATATTGAAGGTTGGACGGGAGATCGAAGCAAGTCACTGGAGGTGGAGCGGTCGTTCGCGGGGATTGCGAATTCGATTGTTGAGAGACTGTCGTGTGTTGAATACTCCAAGCGCTTTATTGAGTTTAGCAAGGTTTTAAATCGATTTGGTGGAAGCTCGGAGAAAGAAGTGCTCGACAAGGGCCTAGAGGAGATCTCTAAGAGGGTGAATCTAATTAGAGGAGAGGCGAGGATAGTAGAGGTACTTGGTAAGATGAGAGAGGTTCTCGATCAGTACATGGAAGGACTAAATAAGAGTGGTAGGGAAGAGGGAGAAGAGGGTGTAAAGGTTGTGAGTGATGAAGAGGGAGAAGAGGATGTAAATGATTTGGGTGATGAAAAGGGAGAAGATGCTGTAAATGATTTGAGTGATGAAAAGGGAGAAGATGCTGTAAATGATTTGAGTGATGAAAAGGGAGAAGATGCTGAAAAGGTTTTGAGTGACATAGAGGAGGAGGAGAATGTGAAGGCTTTGACAGAACAGGGCGAAGATAGGGAGTGAAAGAGGTGATGGGTAGGTAGAGTTAGTACAAGAGAATACATTAGGGAGAATAAAACGAAAGGAAGAAGAAGCGAGAGAGAGAGAGAGAGAGAGAGAGAGAGTAGATGTGGCGAAGTAGAAGTGTTTGCGTGAGATGTAAGGTCGACAATGAGGATTGGAAAAAAGCGGAGTGTGTGAGTGTTGATGTTTTGTGTGATAGAGGGAAGAGTAATTTATTCCGTTAGTTTGTAAAAGAGAGATATCTTTTGGGATTTTCGGAACTGTGAATAACTGGGTTTGAAAGGGTGGGCTGTTTAGTCTTTTTAGAACATGGCTTTGCTTGAACATGGCATTGCCTGATGATTGTTCCAAGGAGAAATAGTCTTATCGGGCAACAGCTTCGCCATTATCCTGAGTTAACAAGTCACAATATCCAAAACTGAATAGTATAAATAGAAGACTGAAAAGAGCGGAGAGGTGTCTTCTCCATTTCCACACCTTTGTCCCTGTTTTCACCTTTATCCCTTTTTCATTAAAAAAAGCAAGAAAGCAAGAAAGAAAGAAAGAAAGCACAATGTCACAGTTTTTCAAGGATCAAGCAAGAAGCCTCTTTGCCAGCAGCGGCTACGAAAGACTCGGACAAGAAGACGAGGACCTAGAGGAGAAAAGAAAAAGACCAGAGGACCCTCCACGTCGAGAGACCGCGGCTTCCCCAAGCTTGGGTGTTGGTGGTGGTTTAACTCTGCTCGGCGGCAGCCTAGCGAGCGCGATGAGATTTTTGAAGTCAGGTTACTCATCTTCGAGCATTGAATCGCTTACTGAAGAAATGGCCGGTCTTGACACTTCCTCTTCGGAGTCGGGAATGAGTGAAAAGAGCAACAAAGAGAAACTAAGGTGGGTGTGGATTAGTGAATTGTCATTTTTTGGCGTAACAATATGAAAGAGTGATAAGTACTGATGTCATGTTCGTTTTTGATAATAATATGCCATAGACTTGATGGAAAAGAGATTATATGTATAACCATTTTTGGAACCGAGGGAGTGAGCAAGGACGATCGTGGATATTTCATCAATGGAATGACAAAAGTGGACCAAATATTCATTAAGGAAAATGAATTGTGGCGAAATTCATTTAATGATCCTGAATGGCTGCCTCTGGTAAAGTTTTTATCACAAGACTATATAATATCATCGTCACAAGCCTATGCAAGGAATCGTTATATTCGAAAAGGGATCCTTGATAAATCTAAAGCGGGGTTAGGGGTGGAAGTCAAGTTTGAGGGAGAGTATGAAAAGGAGTTGGATTTACTTCAGGAAGGTGAAATGGCTATTCTTAAGGGAGTGATTAAGAGTGACAAACTCGGTTTGAAAACCGTATCATGTACAAGGTTACGAATGGTATCGAATGTGATGAGTTTTAAAGTATCAGTCCAGGACTTGGTCAGAATCGTCCTTGGTTCAGATGAAAGAGGGGTTCAGAAAGAGATCGATCGTCATTTAAGGGCTGAGGCCGTTCGGAAAGAGGTGGATCGTCTTTTAAGGGGTGAAGCCGTAGAACGATGTGAGTTTGAAGACGAGGGACGATTGAGACGACTCAAACGAGCAGCGGAGGAGGAGCTGTGAAACAACGATTATGAGTCGAGGGAAGGAGAATCAGGGAAAGAGAAGAATAAGTAGAGTAGTTTTCAAGTAAAAAGAATACTTTAGGTAGGGAGAATAAAAAGAAGAAGAAGAAGGAGAAGAGAGATCTGTAGGGGAGTGTAGGAGAGAGAGAGAGAGAGAGGGGAGGAGAGAGAGAGAGAGAGACGGAAGGGAGGGATTGGGGCACGGAAGGGCGGGAATGGGGCACGGAAGGGCGGGGGGAAGAGGCAACGAGGGGGGGGATTGAGAGAGAGAGAGGGGGGCGGGGGCAAAGCAGTCCCGGAGAGACAGTCACAGAATCAGACACAGGAGTTAACAGGAGGGAGGGGGGACACAGCAGAGGGGGGCGCCAGAGAGAGAGAGGGAAGGGAATCCCCTTGTGTTCAGGGTCGGGGGGAGGGTAGTGAGGGTGGTTGAGGGTAGGGTGGTTGTAGGTTGTTGTAGAGGGGGGGGGGACACAGCAGAGAGGGGCGCCAGAGAGAGGGAAGGGAATCCTCTTGTGTTCAGGGTCGGGGAGGGTAGTGAGGGTGGTTGAGGGTAGGGTGGTTGTAGGTTGTTGTAGAGGGGAGGGGACACAGCAGAGAGGGCGCGCCCTTTTTTTTTTTTTACAAAGACAATGATCTCTCTGATCTTTACGCAGCAAGCTTTTATTATAAAAAAGAAGAAGAAGAATCGTTTTTTTAAAAAAAACAAATCTGTAGAACAATGGGCTTAATCTCAGCAGCTCGTAGCAACAAGGCTACTCGACTGCTTACAATACCCTGTTCATAAAAAGTCGTCTGCAATGGATTTATCTCTTCCAATATTTTTGTTTTAAAAGCAGGTGCCTCACACAGCCTTTCCGCCATGCAAGACCTCCCCACGTAGTATGACTCAGGGCCCGAAGACCTATTCGTATTCAACTAGATATCGGAAAAGGCGGTAATCGTCGCGTTCTAGCACGGATTCTGACTTAGAGGCGTTCAGCCATAATCCAACGGATGATAGCTTCGGGTCATTGCCTGCTCAGGCAGACCCAAATACCAATTATCCGAATGAAGTGTTCCTCTCGTACTAACTTCAATTACTATTGCAACAACACTTCATCAGTAGGGTAAAACTAACCTGTCTCACGACGGGTCTAAAACCCAGCTCACGTTCCCTATTAGTGGGTGAACAATCCAACGCTTACTGAATTCTGCTTCAGTATGATAGGAAGAGCCGACATCGAAGGATCAAAAAGCAACGTCGCTATGAACGCTTGGCTGCCACAAGCCAGTTATTATAACCCTCTTATAAATTCTCCTCTAGGAAGCAAGAGAATTTGGAGGGCGGTTATTGGGAGGCAGGGAGGGAAAGGAAATTCAGGCTTCGGGGTCGGGGCGGGGCTATATAGGGAAGAGCGAGATGGGGGATTGAGCTTTTTGGGAAAAGGGCGGGGTAACGGGCGGGGAGAATCAGGTTGGTAGGGAGGGAGGGAGGAGGGGTATAAAAGGGAGGGAGGAGGGGTCAGACCTGGGACATATCCATCTCACGAAGTCACGAAGTCGCCATCAGAGTCACCATCAGGACTTTAAAGGTACGGTGCGTGCCCAGGTGTGTGTGTGTGTGTGTGGTAAGCATGCTCGGAGCGTCGCCTTGTTTGACGCGCCTCTCCTCCTCTGTCCCACCGTCAGACCGTTAGGACCATCAGTAGAACGAGTAGGGGGGGGAGCGAGTAGAGCGAGTAGAGCGAATGGGGTCAGAGAGGTTAGTAGGTATGAAAAGATGGGGGGGCCGTTTACGGAGAATGGGCTCGAAAAGGTCGAGGACGAGGAGCGGGTTCTGATTAGAGTCAGGATTGAACACCACAGCAAGTCTGTATTCTATGTCGAGGTCAAAGGAGAAGACTCGATGAGCGGAGTAAAAAAAGCGGGTGAACGAGCATTTGCTCAATAGCGTTTCGAACAAGCCGGTAGGACTCAAACGAATGGACTACGGAGAAATGGAGCTGAAGTGGATCTCGGAGACTCCAGGAGCCGGAGGGAGGCCAGTGGTAAAGGTGGCCTGCTATCCTGCGACGTTCCTAGTAAAGGACATCCCAAATGTCGGTCTACGGTTTGGGATTGACTATCTAAGTGTGACTCTACCGATGCCAAGGGGTATGTATCTGAGGGGGTTGAAGTCGGTCGCTGTTGTGATTGAGAAACGGTGTAAAAAAAATGGGTATGCCTAACATGGGGAAATTCTCCAATTCATTAGACAAGCTGAAACAGATCGGGGAAAGGTCAGTCATCGTTGCGTACGAACATCTCGGTCGAAAAGTTGAAAGTAATATTGTCATTGTAGACTCGACAATGAGAGTTGGAGAAGTAAAGGCGTACATTACCAGAACCCAAAAGATTTCTTCTACCAATTTTGACACAGCCAAGTCTTGGCACTGGAAAGCCCGACAAGTCGGAGATGATGGGACAGTCATCGAAAGGTACTACCCCTGTGAAGACAGCGTCATCTTGACAGACCCTTTTGATGGCACGAGTCCAAAGTACGAGACCCTTTGTCATTATCTCCCAACTAACGGACCATCCCCCAGCGGGATATAGTTACAGCAACCCATCCATGTTTGAACAGTTGAGCAGGGCAGAGCACGGGGTAGCGTTCTAGGTATTGTGGCAATGCCGTGATAAATACCGACTATCCCTTTTTTTTTTTTTTTCATTTTTTCTTTTTTTTTTTTTTCTTTTTTTTTCTTTTTTTTTTTTTTTTTTTTTTTTTTTTTTTCTTTTTACAAAGTAATAGAAGTCCATTTTAGTTTATAATAAATACATAAATAAATAAAGTCCTCATTTGCGCATGAATTCTGACTATGTGTGATGCAGAAGGGTTTTGACCGGACTGTTTAAATGGTTCCCAAAGGAATTGCGTCGTTATAAATATCTGGTTACATATTCCTCTTTTTTTTTTTTATTGCAATCAAGAAAAGATAGCCGGTGGATACTTTCTATGAAGGATACCACCAGTTTTTATAAATGATCATTCTGGGCTTTGTTCAAAAAGTGGTAAATCAAAAAATAGATAAATAAATATACGAAATTAGAACATCAAACATGAGGACAACAGAACGAAAACTAGACAGTTTCTATCTGGGCGAGGATCGTCTTGTTGCAAGAGTGTGGTATATCGGACACACCGGCTTTGAAGGAGAGTGTGGAGAGGTTATAGAAGTGGATAAAATGATTCAACGAGTCGGAGAATGTGGGGGGAAAGGGGTCATGAGAATAGTCCTTGGATCTGTTACATTTTATCCAACAGGAAGGGAAACGTCTATTGAATACAAGGTCAATGTATGCTTTGATTACTTGAACGACGGTAAAGGTACAGTAGACATGAGCTCTGTAATCTCTGGATCAGATGGAACACACTGCGTAATCAAAGGCTCTCTCAGGACCATTCCTGAAACAAGAACGAGGTCCATTTTACTGTCCAGAAAGAAGGCTTCGGATTCGGTCGATGGGTGTACTCTCTTTGGAATCTATCCATCTTTAAAGAAGCCCATGGCGGCGTGAACATGACCGAAGTAAAATAACTCACTCGAGTAGAGCTGAAACCAGAGTGTTCGGCAAAGTATTGTATGCGGACTTGATTTTATTATTCATCAAAAATAATAGTAATAATAATAATAAAACTACTTCCACTTAACCAGACATTAGCAATTCTCTCCACCGTATGGGATCTTGTCCTAGCCCTTCGAGTTCCTCGTCAATGGCCTCGCGCGTCCTCTTGTTCACGTACACAGGCGACCCTCGTGTAAAGGACATGGACAGCTCCCCCAACACAATCTAATAGCTGATAATTAGAATTATTATGAAATAGGAAACTTGTGGTAAATTGATAGTCACGGAGGGATTTTTTTTAATATAAAACTTTTTTTATGTTAGAGAACGGAAAAAAAAAAAAAACGGATAGGAAGAATAGTAGGTCAAGATATCTTTTTTTTTCTTGATAGGGTGGATGGATGAAGTAAAAAAAAAAAAAAAAAAAAAAAAAAAAAAAGGGGGAGAGAAAGAAAATGAATCGACTATGTTGTGAGGGAGCGTGGAGAAACAGGACTTAACGGAGTTGGGGAAGAGGCAGAGCTGGAACCGGACAGGGAACTGGGATTAACCAAGGTTTTGGTGAGAGTGATATTGAAATGTTTGTAGTCGTCAGATGCCTGTCCGTTGAGATCTCTCAGGTTGACGGAGTCACTATCTACTCTCTCAAAATTTTGGATCAAAAAATCTGTGGCTATGGATACGGTCTGACATGGATTGCGATTTAACCCAGAGCCGTAAATATGGGCTATTAAACTATCGATACAATTGTAGTTGTTGCGGCAGAGACAGATAATGCGCATTTCGGAGTCGGGATTTCTTTCAATGTTGAAGGTAAAGTAGTGTCCGTGGAGAGTAACATTTCTTTGGAAACTATTGACGGTGTGGTATTTTCTCAGGTGAGTGGTTTTAACCCTTTTAGGATTCTTGGTAGGATCGATATTGCTTGTAGGGCTTGTGGGGGGGGAAGTTATTCTGGGCTGCGGAAGGCTGTTGGAGAAAGATTGGTCGACGGATGCTTGTCGGAGTATGGTGTCGATAGATGGAAAGCGATTGGTGGGATTGTGGTCATTAGAGTCTAAAGTGTAACCTTTGGAGCAGTAGTAATAAGTACAGAAGTTCTGTTGTGGTTGTGGCATAGTGTGAGTGAAAAAGAGAACTTGGTTTGTAGGGGATCAGGGAAAAAGGGGGGGTGAAGGCAGGTGAAAAAAAACATCTACCGAGAAACGTCACAGAGACATGAAGGTGAAGGTGTGACGTGACGTGCGCAATTTTGAGAAGGAGAGGTCACTTTGCATGAGAGCCCTGTGTGATAGCACCATCATGCTAGTAAATTCTGTACACCGTGCGTTAGTGTCTGCACCAAAAGGTTGTACGTGCTTAAAGTCAGTAACAAAGGTCATGTGGCCTCAGTCACAAATTAAAAAATATAAGATGCTAGTAACTGTGGTTTGAGTATTAACAGTCCTTTCCGCAGTAACCTCATGTAATGGATCGTAAAAAAAAAAAAAAAAAAAAAAAAAAAAAAAAAGGAAAACCAGACCATACGCTGAACCTGTTTGGTGAATAGAGAAAAAGAAGAGAGGAATAAGGGGGGAGGTGGCTACACTTGAACGATGGGTTAAATAAAAATAAATTATGATAGTTGTGTTGGATGTAGTGTTAATGATTGAATTTAAAAGGTAGGTACTCAAGTATAAATGCGCAACTTAGTAGTAAAGATAAGATAGTCAATCAGTGTTCTAGCTAAAAAAAAAAAAAAAAAAAAAAAAAAAAAAAATCAAATAAGAAAGTATGTAAAAGATATTGGTACTCGTTTATAACGGCATTCTAAATACTTAATCGGAATTAGATTCTTCTATAGGATTTATACGTGCACATAGCATAGCTGAAAGATGGATTATTTCCTTCATGTTCTCTTCATACCCTTTTATCAAGTCGTATTGTCGGAAATCAGCCACCTCATCCTTTTTAGTCTCTTGTATCTTTTAGTAGCATCCTCAAGGTCGCCCCTTAGTGTAGCGTCGGTTGGAGATCTCCTTTGTCTCTTAGTAATCTGTTCTAGGTCATCGCGAGCAGAATAAAAATCGTTTTCAAGATCAAGAAGTATCTGATGTCTTGAGCGCTTTCTTTTATGGGTAGACGATGGTTGGTGACTAATAGGCGAGGTATCGGTGTTACGAGAAAGAGTCCCAAGTGTACAAGTGTTGGAAGGATTGTGGAAAAGTTTTTTGTCCTCGACTAATTGAGTATTTTGCTTAAAATATAGAGAGTCCGAATTGCTATGCAACGAGTTCTCATCAGCAAAACCAAACTAGTCTAGGAGTATAAACGAATAAAAGGCTGATGACATTCTGCGGAAGAATCATTGATAGAACTTCTACCGATGAAAAGCGGCTTAATTTGGTAAGGGTCTTCCGGGGAATTGGCGTTTTCGAATGGATGTTTGAGAGAACGGTCTGAGGGCTTTGGTCAACTGTAGGCTGACCGTTTGGGCTTTTTGGGTGGTCAGGAATGTAGGTGGGGGATGGGTTTAGGGGGATTAAGGGCAAAAAATATTAATTAAGCCATCGGATTGATGGGGATGTTCAGTGTCGGATTTAAATGTTGAGGCAGAGATTTGACAGATGGGCGAGACTTGCAGGGGAGTTAAATCAAATTCTGATGTAAGCGCAAGGTCAACGGGATAAGAAGGAGGAGAGCAAAAACACCAGGTTGGGAAGGCGGGGGAGGGGATGATGTTATGTGGGTGTGTTCAGTCATTGTTGATGGGGATGGTATTTTTCTGTGAAGATAGAAATAGGTGATTTAAATAGGAATTTATCTACGAAGAGTTCAAATGAGATGGTGGTGTATTAGAGAATGGAGATGGTAAACCGAGCACGAATGAGTTTAAAGTAGAATTTAGTTAATTGAAATAGAAGACTTTCATATTGAACGCATCAATTCCGCCCATTGAATTAATTCAGTAGTCGGATAAACGTAAAAAAATTGAATAGAATGGACATCTTTTCAATCAATAAAAATAATAATAATAATAAATAACACAGGTGAAATAGAGAGTGATTTAATAGTAGAATAATGGGGAGGACTGAAGAACGACATAATAGTTGTTGACTCATAATTAGGCATGTATTTTGGGTTAGAACATGGCTAGGGTAAAACAAAAAAAAAAAAAAAAAAAAAAAAAAAAAAAAAAAAAAAAAAAAAAGAGTACCTTCTAAATGATAGTGCGGAGAAAAGGCAAAGAATGAAATAGTTGCGTAACGTTCTTTTACCTTGATACTGAAGTATCGAAATTGCGCGTTCAAAAGAGAAGATGTAATGTATGTTTGAGAGTTTTGTGTTAAAAGAAGAAATGTATTCAGGTTAATTTACATGTGCAAGGAATATGTAGAAGTTCGGGTGCAGAGTGGGGTATATGTTGAGGCTTTGAGGGAGGGCCTAGATCAGAGAAAAAAAAGAGAAATATCAAAGAGATAGGGCAATAGGACATGTGAGCATCGGATAGCATGAATAAAAGGCCGATAGATTCCCCATCACACGCACTATTATTTCTGCCATATTCAAATCATTTCACACCTATTCTCGTCTATTTAAGAGATTTCCTGATCTATTCACAGAACGTTGTAATCCCTGGTATCAAGTCCATTAAAATGTCCTGTCCGAGTCGAGATGGTAATCTTAAACATGTTCAGCGGATTTCTGACAGAGAAAGAAAGAAAGAAAGAAAGAAAAAAAAAAAAAAGTGCAACGAAAGAGAAAGAGATGATAGAAACTCTTTTGTGATAGAGTCTTTAACCAGTTGAATAAATCTCTACGTTTAATAGACGATCTCCAAGCGACGAAAGATGACTTTTTGTTGACACTGAGTTCAAAAATGAGTGTTGCTTCTATGTACAAGGCTATTGCGGAAGAGCTAGTGAAAAAGAACGCCTACATGCAAAAGCTCAAAGAAGAAGTAAATGGCAAAGTCGAGTCGTTGTATGAAGGAACGAGTGGCAAGAAGGTGTCCATCGGCTGGATGATCATTTCAATGATGTCAAAGCTTCAGCTGGTCGAATTAGATTCAGAGGACTATATTTGTGGCCAAGTTCGGCTCGATTTTGTAAGATTGACGCCTTGTGATAATGTGGACCAAGGGTTGAGAACATTTCTGGCTGAGAAGGATAAGCAATACGATGATTTAGACCAGGATTTTCAGAGCTATTTCGAAGGCCAGGACTGGATTATTCAGCAGGAATGGGAGAGATCTGATAGTACAATCCCCTGACATGACCTTTCTCGATATTAATGATGCGAAACTCTTAATGTTCAAGACCCTCACAGACGCGCTTTAAAAATCCTTCAAGTAGTGGAGTCGGATGTATTGAATGATCTTTTAGATGAGGCAGAGGATTATGTAGTGGACGAAAGAGACTATTTTGAAAAGAGACTGAGGAAAGGAGAAGAAAGAAGGGCTAAGAGAAAGTTGAGAATGCAAAAGATGGAGCAGGCAGTGGGAGCTGAATAGATGTTTGAAACTTGGGGAGGAATGACCAATGATAGTCCCAAGGAAGCAGTAGACACGAACTAAAATTTAGGGCAGATAGTATGGCATCGACCGTAGATTGGTCGTCTTTCAAATGTTGGGTTTGTAGGAGGGGAAGAATAAAAAAGTAGCAAAAACGAGAGAAAGCTTAAGAAAGAGGATTTGTCACTACAAATTAAGGCGACGAAGGGTGTGGATGTAGTAGGAGATATCAGAATAGGAAAGGGTAAAGGTTCTTGAAGTGTCATTTGAAGGCTGAAGGGTTGTGTGCAGGAGTGGAGAAGTAGAGTATGGCTTAATGGCAACAAAAGAGAGGTAGGAGCATAGGCTTGAAGAGCATGTAGGTAGAGGTAAACTATGATTGCAGAATACTCAAAGGTTCGATGACCCGAGTCAATGTTGTTTGAAGAGTAGAGAAGTGTTTGGAGAAGAGAATGAGGGTGAACTGCATTTTGCTCAAGGCTTCGAGGACCCGAGTCAATGTTGTTTGAAGAGTAGAGAAGTGGTTGGAGAAGAGAATGAGGGTGAACTGCTCAAGGCTTCGAGGACCCGAGTCAATGTTGTTTGAAGAGTAGAGAAGTGGTTGGAGAAGAGAATGAGGGTGAACTGCTCAAGGCTTCGAGGACCCGAGTCAATGTTGTTTGAAGAGTAGACAAGTGGTTGGAAAAGAGAATGGGGGTGAACTGCATTATGCTCAAGGCTTCGAGGACCCGAGTCAATGTTGAGAAAAAAGAGAAGAAAAAAAAAAAAGATGAGGCGGATGTTGATAGGGATCAATGCAATGTGAATTTTAGACCAAGGAAAATAATAAAGGGATGGGGGGGGGGCTATGCAAGATGAGCTATCATGCTAGTATGTAAAAAAGAATGCATGAATATGGGTGTTGAACTGACCACAAGTATTGTAGTACAAAGGGGAACCACGTAGAAGGTTGGAAAGAAAAAAAAAAAGACCAGGTCAGCAGACTGCATTATGTAGGGGGGTGAATGGGTCATAAAAAGGTTGGAGGTAGAGTTTGTGTATTTTCCGCGTAATCTAGTTGACAAGAAAAACGCCGGCGGGTAGAGAAGTTGTGAAGTGCTGCGGAATCGAGTGTCATTAAAAAAAAAAAAAAAAAAAAAAAAAGGCTATAAAAGTCACCTGTCATCGGGAGCTATTCCCATTTTTGATAAAAAGCGATCCGTTTTTTAAACCTCGAAAGGTAACTAAACACTACACAAGTACAATGAAGCAAAAAAAAAAAAAAAAAAATGTCAAGGTGCAAAGTGTACAATACTCACGAATAGCACACTTTGTTCAGTTTATGTTTTTACCTTTCTGAGATGTCAAAGAGAAAAAGACTCACTGATCAAGTAGGGGAGATGCCAAAGAGAAAAAGACTCACTGATCAAGTAGGGGAGATGCCAAAGAGAAAAAGACTCTCTGATCAAGTAGGGGAGATGCCAAAGAGAAAAAGACTCACTGATCAAGTAGAGGAGACGCCAAAGAGAAAAAGACTCACTGATCAAGTAGAGGAGACGCCAAAGAAAAGAAGCAAAAGTCAAGATGGAGGAAGTCCTGAAGTCAAGGAAAACGTGTCGGTTGAAATTCTCCATAAGGAGTTGACCGAAAAAGCCAAGTCAATGAACAGAAGTATTGGAGACATACCGAGGATGCGCAAAGTCCTTCGAAGACTTTGTAAAGACAGACTGTTTGTCTTCAAGGAATGGCTTAGGACTCTTCAGGTCTGGATGAAGGATGGGGTTGATTCAAAGTACGAATTCATTGACTACAAGACTGTGAATGATCACTATGGGTACGAAATATGGAAACATGAAGTATGTCAAGTACCGTCAAGACTAAGAAGGTCGGAAGAATCACTATCGGAAATCAGCCGTAACAGTGACCACATTTCCAACAGTGGCGAGGGCAATGAGGCAAGAACTGAGGGTGGTCACGACGAAGACTTGGAAGTGTCGGATACGGAAACACTATGTGGGGAGACAGATGGAGCCACATTAATCGAGAGTCTTTTTAATGGCGTTGTTATCATTGATGGAGGACGTTTGGTGTTTAGTGCCAGTCTATCCCCGCTCAGAGAAAAAGATGAGATCAAAAGATTTATAAGTATGGACGATTGCTTTCGGATTAATATCTTGGACGTTTCAAATGGATTGTTGAGGGTTGGGAAGCCATGGGTCAGGAATGAAATTCTCCGCATGATTGACCATTACCGACGAGGAGTGCATACTGTTTACAGTGATTTTTTATTGTGGAGTGCCGAGTTTTCTAAGAGGGGTGAGGTGATGGAAGGTAGAGAAAACGCAAAGCTTGTAATGA